>CM045759.1:158700518-158858018 GCA_025200525.1 Camellia lanceoleosa
AGATAACATGTATTTAACCAAATCTGTGGTTGCAATTACCAAGACTACAGTAGGTAAAAGATAATATCTTAATTTCATTACTGCAAAATACATTGCTCAACACAACTTTTCTATTGCTGAGTATTTATATTCGCAAGAATTTAAAAACCTACTAAGGTAATATACTGCTTGTTCCTTGCCTTTTTCATTGTCCTGAGTTAGAAAAACTCCTAGTGAATCTTCTGCTACAGCAATGTATAGCTTTAGAGGTCTGTCTCTCCTTGGTGGCATCAATATTTGAGGCTTGGCCAAGTAGGCTTTGATTCTTTCGAAAGCAGCTTGATGTTCTGTTGTCCACACAAATTCTTCTTCATTTTTTAACTTTAATAAAGAAGAAGACACTTTAGTTTTCCCAGCAGGGTTAGAAATAAATCTTCGAACAAAATTAACCTGACTAACCAAGGAATTTTTGCAATTCTTTCTTACTTGATGGAGGTTTGGCCTCAATGATGGCTTTGGCTTTATTCTAATCAATCTGTATTCCCTTCTTGTGTACTATATTGTTAGCATATATTATAATTAGCCGAAAGTGTTGTATTTTCTATTCACCGAAAGGTGCATTATAGGGTTTGTATTATTCTATGCTGCCCTCAGGGCCCATCTTGTCTCTCTTGTAAACCCTAATTTCATCTATAAATAAGGGATGATTTTATATCATACCCTAAGCTGGTTAATCAAAGCTTCATGGTATCAGAGCATCAGCTCTAGGGTTTCGGCACACCCTCACTCTAGGGTTCGAAACTTACCTAGGTGGAGCCTCTACTGGATCGATCTTCAATCGCCATTGTCACTCTCAGCCGGTGGATCATCAGCTTCGGCTTCGTCTTCGTCTTCGTCTTCGTCTTCGTCTTCCGCCTCTGTCGCCATCGATCTCCAGCAGATCTTTGTCGCCGTTGATCTCCAGCAGATCTCTGTCGCCGTCGCTCGTCGATCTCGTTGATCTCTGTCGCCGTCGATCTCCTTCGTGTGTCGCTCGTCTCGCCTCTTGCCTCTGTCGCCGTCGTCTCTGATAGGTATGATATACCTCTGTCATACATGTATAAATAAATAAATAAAGCAGTATATATCTTATATATATATAAAAGAAAAGAAAAGAAAAAAAAAAAAAAAAATGATTTCTTAATTTTGTTATGCCCTTATAGTGGTCCTTGTGCCTGTTCTTTCACCACCACCTTCCGGGTTTGTGATTACCACTAGTTTTGTTGCGGGTTTGGTAGTATTGTGTCCATGACAGATTCCTTCAGTGTGTCCCCTTCTTCTCAAACACCGAAGAGTGATAGTCCCACTATACCTACTACCATGATTGAGAACCCCAACCCTAGTATAAAAATCACCACCTCTCTCTTTAATGGTCAGAACTACCTAACATGGTCTCAAAGTTTGACTATGTTTCTGAAGAGCAGAGGGAAGATGGGGTATGTTGATGGCAGGATACAGGCACCTAGTACCACTGACTCAGGTTATGACCAATGGGAGATTAATAACTCCCTGATTATGAGTTGGCTTATCCATTCGATGGTTCCAGAACTTGGTAAGGGCTACTTGTCTATGGAGACTGCCCAGGAAGTTTGGGATGCTGTGGCTGTTACCTATTCCCGCAAAAGGAATTTCTCACAGGCATTTGAGTTGCGCCGCTCTATTGAGAGCTCAATTCGGGAAGCGGATCGTTCTTGATGACTTCACTTTCCTTACAATTTGAAACGTCTTGACCACTGGAAGACTATAAGCCCGTTTGCCTGCCGATTACATCGTCTGTACAAGAAGTTCCTCGCCGCAGAGCGGGTCTTTAAATTTCTGGCCGGCCTAAATGTAGAGTATGATCCAGTTTGGGGTCGAGTTCTGGGTATGGACACTCTTCCTTCACTTCAGGAGGCATTTGCCTATGTACAGAATGAGGAGAGTCGCCGGTCTGCTATGATGTCTCCTGTCTCTACTGACCGCTCAGCATTACTGTCTACTCCTCGAGATGGTCTCAGCCTGACTCCGATCCCTCTGTCTGTTGCTAAGGAGTCTGTATTCTGTGATTACTGCAAGAAGCCGCGGCACACTCGTGAGACGTGTTGGAAGCTTCATGGGACTCCATCCGGGGGTCGAGGTGATCGGTCTGGTTCTCGAGGCAGTCGGTCAGGCCAATCTAGAGGACGTGGTTCCTATTCCCGGGCTCATCAGACTAGTGCCGTTGATCCACTCGATTCTAATTCTGCTCCTGTTGGCCAAGCTTCTGATACTGAGCTAGAGGATGCTTTGCGCCAATTGTTGGACCGCCGGTCTTCTCCTGCTCTCAGTACAGCTTCCTCGTCCTTTGCCCGCTCAGGTAACTTAGCCTCTTCTCCTTGTGCTTTCCTGTGTCATAAGTCTTTGCCTTGGATCATTGACTCTGGTGCCTCAGATCATATGTCTGGCTCCTTTGATCTTTTCTCTGTCTATAAGCCCTCTTCAGGTCAGGACAAAGTTAGGATTGCCGATGGTATTGTTTCTTCCATTTCTGGAAAAGTATTAGTCCACGTCACTCCTACCATACATCTGTCTTCTGTTCTCCATGTTCCCAATTTTTCTGTTAATCTGTTATCCTTGAGTCGTCTCACCCAGGACTTGAATTGTAGTGTGACATTTTTTCCTGATCATTGTCTTTTTCAGGACCTTGTCACGAGGAGGACGATTGGCAGTGGTAGTGCAGAAAATGGTTTCTACTTCCTAGATCAACCGGACAAACTTGCTTATTCTTCCACCATGTCTTCTACTACCCCCGCTGATTTATGGCTGTGGCATCGGCGTCTTGGGCATTCTTCATTTCATTTACTTAAACATTTATTTCCTTCTGGTTTCGCCAATCATCATGTGTCTGACTTTCTTTGTGAGTCTTGTCAACTCGGAAAACAGCACAGAGTTTCTTTTGCTCCTAGTTTGAATAAAAGTTTAGTTCCTTTTTCCTTAATACATTCTGATGTTTGGGGTCCCTCTCGAGTTATGTCTGTGAAAGGTCATCAATGGTTTGTTACATTTATTGATGATTTTTCTCGTGCTACTTGGTTGTATCTCATGAAAGATAAGAGAGATTTTCTCTGTGTTTCGCACTTTTCATAAGATGATTTGTACTCAGTTTGGGGCTACTGTCAAACTCTTTCGTTCTGATAATAGCGGGGAATACATAGATTCTGGGTTAGGACAATATTTCTCTACTCATGGCATTATCTATCAGACCTCTTGCACCAATACCCCTCAACAGAATGGGGTGGCGGAACGCAAGAATCGGCATCTTCTTGACATGGCTCGGTGCATGTGTTTTTCTATGAATGTGCCGAGGCCCTATTGGGGCGACGCTGTTCTCACCGCTGCCCATCTTATTAATCGTCTCCCTACCCTGGTCTTGCAAAAACAGGCTCCTCTTCAAATCCTCCTAGGTTCTCAGTCATTGTTTTCTATTCCCCCCAAAATTTTTGGTTGTGTCTGTTTTGTTCATAATCACTCTCCCTCTCGTGGTAAGTTGGACCCTCGCTCTCTCAAGTGTGTTTTCCTTGGTTACTCTCCTACTCAAAAGGGGTATAAATGTTACCACCCTTCTTCTCGTAAGTGGTTCGTGTCCATGGATGTTACTTTCTTTGAGTCCCAGTCCTATTTCTTGTCCTCTCCGGTGTCACCGTCCTCATTTCCGGGGGAGCCTAGGTGTGAAGTGAGTCCTATGCTCCTTATGGTGGAACCAGTTGTTCTTGCACCACCCTCTTCTACTGGGACTCTAGAACCCACTGACACCAAGGATAAGGTCGGGCATGTTTATGTCCGGGACATAGACAGACAACAAGTTAACTGGATACAAGGGACCACTTCTGCTACTCCACTGCCGTCTCCTACTTCTGATGAGAGTCTAGGTAACTTTGAATCTCTTGAATCCATTGATCTTGATGTTCCTATTGCCAAGAGGAAGGGTGTGAGATCTTGTACTCAACATCCTATCTCACAGTTTGTGTCATACTTTCATTTGTCATCCTCATATAGAGTGTTTGTGTCCAATATTTCCTCTGTTAGCATTCCTAACCATTTTCAGGATGCTCTTGCTACCTCTGAGTGGAAACTAGCCATGATTGAGGAAATGAAAGCACTTAAGGAGAATGGCACTTGGGAATTGACTGAGTTACCTACGGGCAAACGACCAGTGGGATGTAAATGGGTATATACTGTGAAACACAAAGCAGATGGGTCTATTGAGCGTTACAAGGCAAGACTTGTGGCAAAAGGGTTTACTCAGACATATGGCATTGATTATCAAGAGACCTTCGCACCTGTGGCTAAGATGAATTCAGTCAGAGTACTTCTCTCTCTAGTAGCTAATCTTGACTGGCCGCTTTATCAGTTTGATGTCAAAAATGCCTTTCTCCATGGTGACCTCGAAGAAGAGGTATATATGGACATTCCTCCTGGTTTTGAGGATCATCAGATAGAAAGCAAAGTATGCAAGCTTCAGAAGTCATTATATGGTCTCAAACAGTCTCCAAGGGCTTGGTTTGAGAGATTCACTCAGGCTATGTTTAAATATGGCTTCAAACAAAGTCAGGCAGATCATACATTGTTTGTGAAACATTCATCACATGGTAAGACTACAGCACTTATTGTTTATGTAGATGACATAGTTCTTACAGGCAATGATAGTGAGGAAATACCTCTGTTGAAGAAATATTTAGCTAATGAGTTTGAAATCAAAGACTTGGGAAGCTTGAAGTATTTTCTGGGAATTGAAGTTGCTCGCTGTAAGGATGGGATATTTATCTCACAAAGAAAATATGTGCTTGACCTGTTGAAGGAAACTAGGATACTTGGCTGCAAGGCATGTGCCACTCCACTGGAACCCAATCAGAAATTTGGGGATGATGAAGGAGGAGAAGTTGTTGATAGGGGGAGCTATCAGCGATTAGTGGGTAAGCTCATTTACTTATCTCACTCCCGTCCTGATATTGCTGTTGCCGTCAGTGTGGTTAGTCAGTTTATGCATGTTCCTCATCAGATTCACCTTGAGGCTGTCATTAGAATCTTGAGGTACTTGAAGTCTACTCCTGGTAAGGGTCTTTATTTTTCAAAGTATGATCATCTTCGTGTGGAAGCCTATACGGATGCTGATTGGGCTGGATCAGTAACTGATAGGAGATCGACTTCAGGATATTGCACATTTGTTGGAGGCAACCTGGTTACTTTGAGGAGTAAGAAACAAAATGTGGTTGCCAGGTCAAGCGCAGAAGCTGAGTTTAGAGCTATGGCACAAGGTGTGTGTGAACTTTTATGGATCAAGTTATTGTTGAGTGATCTAGGTATTAATCAGAAGGACTCCATGCGGTTATACTGTGATAATAAGGCCGCCATCAACATCGCTCACAATCCAGTTCAACATGACAGGACAAAACATGTTGAGATTGATCGCCACTTCATTAAGGAGAAACTCACTAGTGGTACCATTTGTACTCCTTTTGTCCAGTCTGGTGAACAACTTGCTGACATTCTCATCAAGGGGGTTGGGAATAAACCATTTCATGACATATTAGGCAAGCTGGGCATGAGAGATATCTTCGCACCAGCTTGAGGGAGAGTGTTAGCATATATTATAATTAGCCGAAAGTGTTGTATTTTCTATTCACCGAAAGGTGCATTATAGGGTTTGTATTATTCTATGCTGCCCTCAGGGCCCATCTTGTCTCTCTTGTAAACCCTAATTTCATCTATAAATAAGGGATGATTTTATATCATACCCTAAGCTAGTTAATCACAGCTTCATATATATCCCAAGAAGTTTCTAGCTAATACACCAAAAGCACATTTGAGAGGATTGAATTTCAGCCTGAACTCTCTCATTCTTTCGAAGGCTGCTATCAAGTAAACCAAATGCTCCTCCATAGACTGGGATTTAACAACAATGTCATCAATATAACATTCTAAGTATCCCCTAATAAGATCATGGAAGATAGTGTTCATTGCCCTCTAGTATGTTGTTCCAGCATTCTTCAATCCAAATGGCATCTTAACCCATTCGAAGGTGCCAATGTTTCGAGGACACCTGAAAGCTGTCTTGTGGACATCCTCCTCTGCTATGCAGATCTGGTTGTAGCCAGAATGTCCATCCATCATAGACAAAATCCTGTGTCCTATTGAACTCTCCACTAATAAATCAACTATAGGTATGAGGTACTCATCTTTTGGAGTTGCCAAATTCAGGTTTTTGAAATTAATGCATACCCTCAATTTGCCATTCTTTTTTATCACAGGCACAATATTGGACAACCATTCAACATACTTGTTTGTTCTGATGAAGCCTGCTTTAAGGAGCCTAATAATCTCCTCTTTCACCTTTTGAACTACTTCAGGGCTCATCTATCTTGGTTTCTGCTTGTGTGGCTTGAAATTAGGCTTCATTGGGAGCCTATGTTCCACTAATGACCTGTCCAACCCAAGCAACTCATTATAAGACCAAGCAAAACAATTTTTATATTGTTTCAGGACAACCAACAACTGGTTCCTGTCAATAGAATCCAACCAAGCACTAATGTAGATGGGTTGTTATATTGAACCTTCCCCCAAGTTGACTTTTTCTAAGGGATCTTGCACTCGAACACTCACTGATGCTTTCCCTTTAACTTCTTCTACCTTCGAAGTAACCCTTTCATCTTTTTTATATACAAAATCTATCCATAGAGCCTCTTCTTCTTGTATTTCGTAGACTTTAGTTTCAATGTCCAATGCACAATACTTACTGAGAACCAAAGGTCTGGCTTTTTGTTGCCCCTAACTACAGCCAATCACTATGACTTCTTTCTTTTCCTCCTACACCTTTTGGACTATTTTTTCTATGTCTAATGTTGAAAATTTGATTAAGGCCAAGGGTCTGGCTTCTTGATCTTGATGCTTTTGTTTACAACCAGGCATCATTGGTATCTTTGATGATAAACTCCTCATCAGCACTTTCTTGTACTAGATGCTTCAGGTGTGCGACTTCCTCATCAGCCGTTACTTCGGCTATTACATCAGACTTCCTTAGTACACTAAGTGATATCACCCCTTTAGTGTATAATTTGGCTTTTGCAAAATTTGCATAGGCAATAAAGGGCTGTGGATCTGTATCGATCTTCTCTATTTCCCCATTGCCTATTGCTATCATTATCTTCTGATGCAAAGAAGAAGGCACATGTTTGTTTGTGTGGATCCAATCCCTGCCAAGCAAAGCATCATATTTGGCATTGTTGTCTATGACAAAAAATTGCTGTCATGCAGTCTCTGGTTCCCACACTCAGGTTGATGGGCAGAATGCCTTGAGCCATCTGCTTGTCTCTAGCAAAACCAGCAATGGTAGTGCTTGTTGGTATCAACCTGGGATTTCTTTTTCCCAATTTCTTCAAGGAGGATCGTGGAAGTAGGTTCACTGCTGTCCCATTGTCCACTAATACTCTGCTTATTTTTACTCCATTGAAATAAGCCTTAATGTACAGGGACTTAACATGTTGGGTCATGGATAATGTAGGATATTCGAAAGGGTATGAGAGGTTAATGCTTACCTCTTCACTCTCTTCATCAATTTGTATGGGCTTGGCCACCTTAGATTCATCTTGGACCATGCTGGTTTGAGAATACTCACTAGAGACTGGAATGTGATCACCCTCCTGGCCCTCTCGGTTCTCTTACTCAGCTTGAAACTCCTGAGGCATAAACCATATTAACTGGCATTGGAGGGAATGAGCCAAATTGTATTACTGGTTGTGTTTGCTCTCCTTCCATGTTGGTTTTCTCTGATGCTTGGGAAACATCTTCCGTATTGCATTCTGGTACCTCAGTACTAGTAGGTTCCGTTGAAACAGTTTGTTGGTGGTCTACCTCTGTTTGCTTTTTGACCAGGAAGGTCTGTTCAGCCATAAAAGCTTCGAACATTTCCTCTTCGGCCAATACCTTTTCTTGGTCTGGTTCAATTCCTTCATCTATCTCATCATCACTCTCCATCAAGGCCTTTTCGAGGCTTGATAGACTAGACTTCTCTTTAGCTCTTAGTTCAGCATGAACTTTGGGCAATTATTCCCTGGTGCACCCCTTTTGATCTTAGGACCATGCTTTGAACCTTCTCCTTCTCCTGTCTGGCCTCTTGACAAGGCCAAGGAAGTACTTTCTCCATTCTCCTTCAAATCTCTTTGGTATTGGATGTACCTTCACTGGATTTTCCTTATCTGAGACCTGGAGATTGCATGAACCATATCTAGTTCCCTTGTCTTTGGGTTTTTTAGTAATACCCAGTTATTTGGGGCTACCAAAGGGTGCTTGATCATCTTTTCCTTGCCTCCAAAAACCCTTGGCATCTCTTTAGGTTTGTTTTGCTTGACAAACCAATCAGGCACCCCTAGCACCCATGTACCTACGGTTTCGGTTGTTGGGATTGCCATTCTTGTCTTTGAAGCTGTCTTCGAAGGCCAATCATTGGCTTTGGTGCCTTGTCTTGAGCCAAATTCAGGCTTTCTTTCAGGCTGGCTTACTGTCTTGTACTAGTTATGTGGCTTGATCTCATGCGGAGGCCTCTTATCCCTTGACAGATTCTTGGTGTCTGAAAGTTGTAGCCAAGGGTGGCTGCTGCCTAGAACCAATTGGAAATGGCCTCCTACCATAAGTGTTGGCTGGCCCATGGTCTCTTTGCACATCTTTGTAGTGTTGTTTCCCATCAATTGAGAGTCCCTTCAGCCATTTGTAACTCAACTTGCATTTAGGACACATTCTCTGCATTATAGCTACTTCGAGGGAGTCATCATCCAATGCTTCTTCACTAGAGCCATCCCTTTGACCTACAAAACTTTGTCCACTAGGTGGTGAACCGTTTGTGTTATTATTGAAGATAGCCTGGCTAGCAACATGCATTTGCACATTGACTTCTTCTAATTCTTTCAAAGAGAGCTTCTAGAAATCTGATATACCAACATTAGTTGTTGCCTCTCCAATTTTTGGAAATGGGTTAGTATCAATTCCCATGGGCTTTTCAGTCTTGGTTGGAAATTTCAGTCTCCGTTTCCGAATTTGTTCTTGGATCCTGTCTCGAAAAACAATGCAGTTTTTAGTTGAGTGAGACTAAAAATTATGTCATTTGCAATACAATTTTCCTTTTAGTTCTTTAGAAGTTGGGATCTTAACTCCCTTAGGAAACTTTAAGAAATGTGTTGCTAGCAAATGATCAAATATGTCATTTGCTTTTGTTATGTCAAAAGAATATTTCTTATGAAGGTCCTTCCTTTTAAATTGTTGGTCAATTGTAGTATCTTTTTGATCAATTGTAGTATCTTTTTGAATCAATGCTTCACAGGTCATAGGTTCTTTTCCTATGATCTCTGTTGCATCAATCTCAAAGTTAGGATCCCTATAATAGGTCCCATAGGATGCATTGCTTCGTTCTTGTTTTTCTACAAGTAAGGTTTCATATCTAGAAACTTTATAAGTAAGTTACACTAGATCTCGAAACTCTATTGAATCAAACTTCTTTCGAAGCCTGAATTTTAGCCAACTTTGGGCCAATCTAACAAATTTAGGTTCGGGTAAAATGACCCTACATTTGTTACGTGCTCTTTTGAATCTGGCAATGAATTGAGCAGCCTTCTCATTAGGCCGTTGGCTCAATCTTGCTAAGTGTGCCATAGAAACCTCAGGTCCTGTTTGAAAAAACTGGGCATGAAACACTTCCTCCATTTGTTACAAAGTTTGAATAGAACCAGGTGTAAGATTCGTATACCAGACAAAAGCTGCCCCAATTAGAGAATTTGGAAAAAGTCGTAGTTTCATATAATCATTATTGGAAAACTCACCACATTGGCCTGTAAATTTGACAATGTGTTCAATGGTTGACTGGTTTCCATTCCCATAAAAAGGGCAAAATCTGGTATTCTATATCCCCTTGGGTACTCATGCAGCCTATCTATCCATTCTAGGTAAGGCTTTCTATAGACATGAGTCTGGACCCCCAGAGCCATGGGTTCACAAATTTCTCTTACTACATTTGCAATGTAGTCTCTAGGTACCATATTTGGTGCTAATTGAGCCACTATTGGGGGAGCAAACACTGGATTTGGGGGAACCACTTGTTCTTGGGGCCCCCTTGGTCCAGGCAAAGGCATATTTGGAACTGGTTGTCCTTATTGTGCTTGGTAAGCCTAAGGATATGGCTGACCCCTTTGGGCAGGTGCCTGGCCTACAAGAGGGAACCGCTGGAGGAGGAGCAGGCATTGATTCTCTGCCAATTGCAGGAATCCCATCCAACCCCCCGAGTGTAACTTCGAACATGGGATTAGTATATGCCCTGCCATTTCCTTGTGTTGACCCTATTCCACCAATATTTATGGCTTCGCAGGTAGGTATAGACATGTTCTGGCCTGTTGGCATTCTAGGAAGAGGCTCATACCATGACTGAGGCACCGGTACTGGTCTTTCAGGTGTTTGATTACTAGTTTGACCATTATTTTGCCCATTATTTTGTATAGGCTGTCTATTTTGAGCCAATTGCTGCTGAAGCAGATTTATGTTTTCTTCAGCTTGTCTAATGATAGGTGGTTGATATGTATGCATTCGATCCAAAAGGATACTGTCCATCACTCCATTGTATACATTAACTATTGTCCCATAATATCCACTAAACCTCCCTATTGATTAACTGGTGGTGTGGATGAGACAGTCGAAGGGCCAGCGTCTTGGCCTTGCCCAATATTCTAGACTTGGGTTGTATACCCAAAGTAATGGTTTCTACCAATTGTGGAGGATTGTTTGAAGTAGACACGTTTTCAGAATGTGACTTAACATTTTCCTCGATATTCGCTCCTACACCTTCTTCGAGGTGGTCATTTTCTCCTCTTGCTTGACGTCTAGCCATTTTTAATGGTCCCACTAGGCGTGCGAAAAATATATGTTGGCTTTTTTGACTTTCGAAGGTTAATAATGTAATTTTAAGCATGCTAGTAAGGATCAATAAGTCCTTAACAAAATTTTAAATGCCAACCAATTATCAGACGATTGTGTTGAAGTTCTTTCAACCTCAATGAAGAGGACTTTTACTAGTGGCTTTACTTAGGAGAAGATTAAAGATATTGACAATAACGATGGACAAAAACAGTTTCACTAACTGAATTTCATTATTTAATAAGAGCATACAATGATACCGTTGCACTTCCAGAGTCTCGAAAGGTTTTACAGCAATAGACTACTTGGAACTACTCCTAAGAATTGAAGTGTAGTGCAGGAATTGAAGAACTGGAATGTAAAAATTGGAAAGAAAAACATAAAGTAAATAACTGGTTTCTGGAGCTGAGTTCCCCTCCTTTTTTGTTGGCCTTCTTTTCAATTTATATCCTCTAATGGTAACCGTCGAAGTGGTCTTCTAACCGTCGAAATGCCCTTTCACGATCACTGGTCATGGCCTTGACTAGTTTGCTTCCAGTGAGAATGTAAAATGGAGAAATTAGGGTTGAAAGTTAGGAAGAAGAAGAAGAGAGAACTTATGTATATATTGAAAGACAATTAATTACCTCAACTTTACATCACTCAAATATATATAAAACCCTAAAGTAGCAATATGACCACCGTACCCTCAACTTAAGTAAATATTAACAAGAGAACAAAAATAACTAAAAGAATTATTCTAATACTCCCCCGCAAGCTGAAGCATAGAGATCGAACATGCCCAGCTTGGCAGACAAACGAAGAAAGGAAGGCCGAGCCAAAGGTTTGGTGAGAATATCACCCAATTGATCCGCAGAACGAACATAAGGAGTCACCAGTTGCTTGCGGAGTAAGAGATCACGAATAAAATGGCAATCAACTTCGATATGTTTGGTGCATTCATGAAACATAGGGTTATTGGCAATGAAGATAGCAGCCTGATTGTCACAAAACATGCGCATAGGAGTGGAAACAGAAAAGCCAAAATCTTGGAGAAGAAACTGAACCCAGAGCATCTCAGAAGCAGTATGAGCCATGGCGCGATATTCAGCCTCGGCACTAGAACGAGCAACGACGGTCTGTTTCTTGCTACGCCAAGTGACAAGATTACCACCAACAAAAGTACAATAGCCTGAGGTGGAACGGCGGTCAGTCGTATTACCAGCCCAATCAGCATCACTGAAGCCAGTGACAGACAAGGAGGAAGATGGGCGATAGAGCAACCCCCGACCTGGAGCACGCTTTAAGTATTGCAAGATACGACATACAGCCACAAAATGGGGTTGGCGGGGAGCATGCATAAACTGACTGACCACACCCACAGCATAAGTAATATCTGGACGAGTGACAGTGAGATATATTAACTTGCCAACCAACCGACGATAACGACCAATATCAGGAAAGAAGTCGCCAGTGTCACCATCAAGCTTGACACTAGAATCCATGGGAGTATCACTGGGGCGAGTGCCTAAGAGACCAGTCTCAGTAAGAAGATCAAGAACATACTTCCGTTGAGAAAGAAACAAGCCCTGAGAAGAACGGGCAACTTCAATCCCAAGAAAATACAGAAGATGGCCCAAGTCTTTGGTGTGAAAGTGTTGTCCCAAATACTGCTTCAAATCAGCAATACCAGTGGAGTCATTCCCGGAAATGATGATGTCATCCACATAGACAATAAGAACAATACTCCCAGTAGACGTGTGGCGAACAAAAACAGAGTGATCAAAAGTGGAACGGTGAAAGCCATAGGCAAGCACAACAGCACTGAAGCGATCAAACTAGGCACGAGGGGACTGCTTAAGACCATACAAGGCCTTCCTCAATCGACAAACAAGATGCTCTTGGCCGGGAACAACATAGCCAGGGGGCTAATCCATATAGACCTCCTCGTGGAGCTCACCATGGAGAAAAGCATTCTTGATATCCAGTTGATATAAAGGCCAAGACTGATGAACCGCAACAGAGAGAAGAATCCGAACAGAGTTAAGACGGGCCACAGGAGAAAAGGTCTCCAAGTAATCAACACCATAGGTTTGGGTGTAGCCTTTAGCTACCAGGCGAGCCTTAAGTCGCTCAACAGTTCCATCAGGGAGATACTTAACAGTATAAATCCAACGACAACCCACAATAGATTTGCCAGATGGCAGAGGGGTAAGGTCCCAGGTCTGATTTTGATGAAGAGCATGCATTTCCTCATCCATGGCAGACTTCCAACTAGAGATGGACATAGCCTCCAGATAGGTGCGAGGAATGGAAATACTAGACAAGCTACAAGCAAAAGAGTGAAGACCAGGAGAGAGGCGATCATAAGAAACGAAATGAGCAAGAGGATGTTGAGTGCAAGTGCGTTTACCTTTGCGGAGTGCAATAGGAAGGTCATCAGATGGTAGAGCAATAGGTGAAATAGGAGCCTCAGACGAAGGAGATGAACTGGTCGGGCCATGAGACACAAGGTGACGAGCTTGAGACCGTTGATAAACCTGCAAAGGAGGGGTAGAAGCAAGGGAGTCCCAAATGGCCTTAGAGGTATCACAAAATTCCACGGTAGTAGCAACCTGTGGTTCCAGACTATGCCAAATCCAACCCATCACACAAGAATCCGCACAACACCAATCATCATAATCTTTATCAGCAGTAGGAGAAGGGAGTTCACTAATATAGCGGGATTTCTTCTTACCTCGTAAGAAAATCTTGATAGCATGGGCCTAAGGCAAATAATTAGCACCATTCAATTTCTTTGTAGTGATAGATTTAGGTATGTCATCATCTTTAACCACAGGAGGTTTGATGTCAGCCATGGAAAACACACAGTAGTCAACCAGAAATCAGCCAAATAACAGCAGAAAACAACAAAAATAGAAGTCTGTGACCAAACCAAACAGAACGCAGCAGAAAACAGCCAAAGTAACACAGCCAAAGCAGCCAAATGACAGCAAAAAATTACCAAACAAAGAAGTCTGGGGCCAACCTAGAGATGCCGAACAGGGAAGCAGGCAAAAAAACATCAAAAATCCAACAAAACAGTACCAAATCTCAAAACAAACCCCAAGGAAGGCCTTCTGGATGATTTTCGGCCCCTATAGAGATGAGCCCACTAGGTAGAAATCGCACAAGTAGAGCAGAAACAGCAGTTTCGATTTTTCACCAAAAATATTCGAAAATCATTCAAAAATACAAAACTTACATCAAATGGCTCTAAAAAATTCCACAAAAATCACCATTGATCTCAGGAGGCAATTTCGAGTCTAGAGGTGAAGGACCCGTCCGTACACTGCTTATGTCATGCTGACGTCATCGTACGGCTGATGACGTCAGCACGTCTCGGTCACCTCAGATTGATCTTTAGAATCTGTAGAACCCTTTCTAATGAAGAAGAGATGGCTCTGATACCAAGTGAGAATGTAAAATGGAGAAATTAGGATTGAAAGTTAGGAAGAAGAAGAAGAGAGAACTTATGTATATATTGAAAGACAATTAATTACCTCAACTTTACATCACTCAAATATATATAAAACCCTAAAGTAGCAATATGACCACCGTACCCTCAACTTAAGTAAATATTAACAAGAGAACAAAAATAACTAAAAGAATTATTCTAACACTTCCACTACGCCATTCTTGCAGTTGCACTTCCCTCTTGAATTTGAATTTGAATCGTGAGTAACCGTTGGGCCACGTCACCTTGTGCCTTCTAACTACTCCAATGCTACATAGATCCATTGTTACCAACATAAACTGCCATGTGTCTGTCGTTGACTGGAGACTTGCATTAACTCCCCAAACTATCCTTTACGAGCCACGTATTAAGTTGCGATTGGCTCATACAAAATATGTAGCCAACAGAAATGAACATGGTGATTGTTCTCCCAAATTTGGCTAATACTTAAAAAGATTAAATTTCAAACACTAAACATATAATACATTCTCTAGTCTAGGAAGACTACATGGAATGGCTGTGCCTTTTCCTAAAATTATAGACTTATTGTCATCCCTAAAGGTCACAGTTACACTATCACTTTCCTGGAAGAAGCCAGAAGATGACTTATCTTTTGTCATGCATGCAGAATAATCACTAAGAACTAGATGCCAGAGTCATGTGTCGTAAGCGTAGTTGTCAAATCAGGATTCAAATCATAAATCGAAATGGCCTTGTACAGAATCACTAATCGAATTGAATTGTGAATTGTAAAGATTCTGCCACTTTTTCTGACTTTAAAAATATATCTACACACTAGATGCTAAATATTTTTCTTTGAAAGCTAAATATTTTTCTTTGAAAAATAAATATTTAGACTTAAATCAATGAAAATGTCCTTGGGTGGCGCTAATGCCACAAATTGAAAAGCAAGTTCCAGGCATATTTTATTGCATCGACACAATTTTCCTTGTAGTACTGTACTCCATGTAACCACACACTTTTTATTTTGCTTTTTCTTTCTCTGTGATTTTGTTTCCACTTTCATTTTCACACATCACATACCCATCTCTCTTATTCTCTCTCTCCCCTGTTCACACTACCATCCACCATGCTGATAGCCCATATTAATGTTGTCAACCACCCACCCGCATCCAAATTGCTTTTGTTTTTTCACCAAAAATAAAGATTGGGTTTGTTTGAATATTCATAAACATCAAATGACAATAGGTTGTGGATGGGGGACGATCACAATGAAGAAAATTCATTTGCATCATCAACATTATTATCACTGTCAATTCAATTTTAATCTCCATCCGTTGACCACAATAAAACAATATGCCTCTTGCCAGCCTTTTTGCAATGTGGTTTCTATGGAGGAAAGAAAGAGGAAAAGGCTTGATTGTGGAAGAAAATACAGAAAAATTAAAAGGGGAAGAGAGGTGAGAATATTTCGGTGGAAAAAAGAGAGGTGTGCAAGTGTTGGTGGAAAATCAATTTGGCTTGTAGTAAGAGAAATCAATTCAGAAAGAAAAGCGTGGGTCAACATAATTTTGAAGTAAAAGAAGAAAGAAATAGAAGAGAATATGCGAGTAAGAGTTGGGGTTGCCAAAGATGATGAACATGTTAAGTTGATCAGAGAAGGTGTTCTTATTCTCCTTTTGCACCCATTTTAGAGAGAGAAAATGAAATAGATATGAAGATGGAGAGAATCCATCCTTTCCTAGACGGAAAAACTCATTGGAGTTGAGTACGGTGGGTTAGTAGGTGGTTGATTTTCCATTATTGAGCAATAGTAAAGGAGAGAAATGTGGGCGATATATCTCTAGGTCATAGAGAGAGAATGATAATATTGGTGGCTCAGTGTTATTAAAGGTGCGCCTAGGTGGCTCCTAGGCCTAATTCCCATCCAGGCGCAAGGTTTGCGCATTGTAGTGTTCTAGGCCAGGCGACTTCGATAAGGCACGCCTAGGCATGCGCCTAGACCCAAGTCCCATCCAAGCCTAAGGCTTGCGCCTTGTAGTGTTCCAGGCCAGGCAACTTCGATAAGGCGTCTGACTGGTCAAGACTTGTATCTTGAGGGCTTTTTTTATTATTGCTTTAATTGGTTTTGTTTAAAATCTGACCATTGATTTAATATGGTGAAGCTACAGAAAATCTCTACTCTTATTACAGATCCTAATACTGTCATGACCCGAACCCACTCCCATGGGTGAAGGACATAACCAGCCAGTAATCCTGAGATTACTTATGGCCTTAAACCAAACTAGGCATAACTCATCAGAGTAAAGGGGCCTAACGGAAGCAATTTCAAACTTTTGTCCATAGAGCTGTGCTTACATGGCACATCATAACAAACTATATGCATACATATTAATAACTCACATCAGGAAATACAGTAACATAAGGTTCTGTACAGATAAGATCATTCAAGTCTAGGTCAGCCAGTCATACTATATACAATCATAAACCAAAGTCCTCGCCAACACGACAAAATAAAACAAGATAGCAAAAGGGCGAAGACTGGTCTCGTACGTGAGATGTAAGGGCTAACTCTTCAGAACCTTGGTTGTTCCACACAAACTTCACTGAGGCTGGGTTTGGACCTCTCTTGGCTCACCTACAAACACACGAATGAGCGTGAGCGAAAGCCCAGTGAATAATATCAAATAAAGTAGATACATTAGAACAACACACATCAGACGGCCTTGGGCCCAATTCATATTTCTATCTAGTATATATATTTAGATCAAGTGACTGCGGTTCCAAGCACATCGAATGGCCTCGGGTCTAATCCATTCATGTTAAACTGGCCTTTGGCCCACTCATACTTTCAATCATATCAAACTGGTCTTTGGCCCATTCATACTTTCAATCATGTCCAACTGGCCTTTGGCCCATTCAAACTTTCATTCATGTCAAACTGGCCTTTGGCCCATTCAGACTTGAATTCATATCAAACTGGCCTTTGGCCCATTCAGACATTCATTCATATCAAACTGGCCTTTGGCCCATTCAGACTTGAATTCATGTCAAACTGGCCTCTGGCCCATTCGGACTTTCATTCATATCAAATTGGCCTTTGGCCCATTTAGACATTCATTCATGTCAAACTTTCGTCCACAATTCAATTTAACAGACTTATAGGAAGATGAGCAATTGGACAAATAGCATATTTCAGATATCTTTATTGAGATATTACTCACAGTGATCAACGGGATGATTTGCCCTGGAGTTCGACCCTACATATTCCAGGAGCACAATGGGTCACAAACAATCCAATTCGTTCTAAATTCACATATTCCTCTTTAGACTTCATTCTTATCCTTTTAACTTATTTACAATACTTAATGCATGCCTAAGAGTACTTAGAAGTGAAAGAGAACGGAAAATGAAACACAGAACAGATTTACAAGATTTCAGAAACAGGGGTCCCCGCTCGAGCGGACCCTTTAGGTCTGCAAAAGTACTGGTTGCCTTGTTTCTACGCTCGAGCGTGAACTCGGACGCTCGAGCTGAAGGTCATCCCACATAGCTCCCCGCTCGAGCGTGAACTTCCCTCGCTCGAGCGGACATCAAGTCTGCAAAATATTTTGGGAGCTTGTATTTTACGCTCGAGCGGCGGTTCCCCCGCTCGAGCAGACGTTAAGAATTCTGGGTTTTCCAGAACTTGTTCTTGAGCTCAAACTTGACCTCCAAAGGTTCAAAACTCATAATCTTGGTTCCCAAACACATCATACATGTACTAACATGGTACAAACATCAAATTACAACATTATGATACTCAATTCCGTGAATTACTTACATGCATGTTCCAAATTACACCAAACTTATTTCCATCATAACAATTCCTTGCATTTCAAACTCAAATTCTCATGAATTGTACATGCATGTGGAATATAATTCCCATTTCAACTTACATGGTGCAAATGGTGATCACAAACATGAACTTTAATCAAAATTCTACATGGATCATACTTCTCATGCTCAACTATACAAATTCATGGCAATTATACACATGCATGCATTCCATGACTTCAAACTCATCAAATACAACACAATTATTGTTCTTGATCACCATTCAACTTTAAATTCTCAGAATTACAATATTAAACTCATGAATTCATAACCAATTGCTTACCTAGAAGCCTAATCTTCCTAATTTATGGCCAAATCTTGAGTTGGTCTTCAATTTACTCAAGTTTCTTGATCAAACCTTCAATCTCCTACACTCTTCCTCTCTAATTCGGTTCTCTCACTCTCTAGAGAGCCAAAATCAGCCAAAATGAAATAAAAGAGAGGAATTGAGTGTATAAGGGTCCTTTATATAGGCTCTCATAAGCCCAATTAATTAAGATTAAATAATTGAGCACTAAAGCATCAATTTAATCTATTTAATTAATCCGAATCAATTTTCAATTAAATTTCACCGTGGGCTCTAGAAATTACGCCCATCACAATGGCGCAGTCAATTTCGATTTCTGTGGCCGATAGGGCCTTCAATTTAAATTCCAAAGCAGTTAGTCAAATAGATATTCCTACGGTGAACAGATAGAAATTCAAAACCACATATTTTCACATAAATGGCACACAAAATGATATCAGACTCATAATCACATTCATAATAAGGACCAATTAGCATAATACGGAACAAGGTTATCACAAATATATTGGGCATTCAATCCAAAATCAATGATAGAAAAAAAATTAGGCCTAATTCCTAATCTCTGGGTCTGTTTGGTAACGTTTACGTTTTCAGCTTATATTTACAAAAATTTTATAAATTGATTTTTGTTTATTTTTAGAAAAATATAAACTACAAACGCGTTTCGTAATTGAAAAAATGTTTAAAAAAATTTAAAAATATAAAAAAGAGTGAGAAATGGCAATTGGTGGCAAGTGGCGGTGGAAAACCGGATGGCGGGTGGTGGTAGTGGTGGCGGCAGGTGGTGGGTGGTAGTGGCAGGTTGGTGGCGGGTGGGAGGGTGACGGTGGCAGGTGGTAGCGAGTGGGTGGTGATAGTGGTGGTGTGGTGGGTGGGCGGTGGCGAGTGGGTGACGGATGGTGTGGTGGTGGTATGGCGGTGGGTGGTGGTGGCGGGTGGTGGTGGGTGGTGGTGGTGGTGGTAGGTGGGTGGGTGGGTGACGGTGGCGGGTGGTGGGCGGTAATGAGTGGGTGGTGGTGGTGGTGGTGGGTGGTGGCGGGTCGGTGGGTGGTGGTGGCGGGTGGTGGTGGAATGGGTGGTGGTGGTGGTGGGTGAGATGGGTGTGGCGTGGTGGTGGTGGTGGTGGTGGTGGTGGTGGTGGTTGGTAGTGGCGGATGGCTAGTGGCTGGTGGTGGCGGGTGGTGGATGGTGGTGGTGGTGGGTGGTGGTGGTGATGGGTGGTGGCGATGGATGGTAGTGGCGGGTGGCGGTGGTGGTGGCGGCGAGGGGTGAGTGGTGGTGGCGAGTGGGTGGCAGGTAGCTGGTGGTGGCGGGTGGTGGGTGGTGGTGGTAGGTGGTGGTGGGGGGTGGGTGGTGGTGGCGGAAGATAATGGTGGCGGGTGGTAAAAAAAAAAAAACTGAAAACTGAAAACAAAAACCCATTTTTTGAGTTTACAATTTTTGGCCAAATTTATAAATTGAGACCACTGATTTATAAATCAAAAATTTACCAAACAAGTTTTTATTTGAGTTTTTAAAATTTTTGTAAATATAAATAGAAAACTGAAAACATAAAGTGTTACCAAACGGCACCAAATGTTTAACATTTCATTTTGTTTATGTTGAACCCTAAATTATTTACTTATATTAAATTATATATATATTCTTTTTCCGTACAAGGTGCACCTCACTTCGATGAAGCCTACACCTCGTCTTAGTGCGCCTTTCGCCTTTAATAACACTGAAGTGGGTAGTCATTCACATTAATTGAAGGGTATCTTTGTCAATGACCTCAAATTTGAATGAAGTCGTGGCATTATCATTGCCCAATGTCCTTTTTAAGGATGATCACGTGATCTAATAAATAAGAAGTTAACATGGGCTCCCATGAAATATCACCATCATAATTTTTTTTTTTTTTTTCCTTTTTAGATATTTTTTATTAACCATTCTTAATATAAAGAAAGTAGACAGACGAATTCTCAATTTTCAAGTAACAATAACTTAACAATGACATTGATATTTGAATGATAAGCATACGTACCTTTCCAAGTAACAATAACCTAATAATAAGAAAGAATTAATTGCAATTCTTTATTTTAAAACCTAAGGTTTAACTGACCTATCTCATTTAATATTGAATTATATATATTTCAACAAAATAGCAATAGATAATTCGTGGTGCAAATTACTTTAACCTTAAACATATTCAGAAAATATATTTTGATTTTTTGAAAGGAAAAAAATAAAAAGAAAAGATTAAAACCATTTTGGGTTTGACTAAATTTGATTGCATCCTATTAAAAACTCTCTATTATCAAAATAACAAATCATGTATATATATTTGTTATCTTCATACAACACTATTATTATCTCATTTTCACTGAAAAGAGGGAAAGAAATAATCGAAATGTGTAGGACACGATGGTTTCAAGAATTGCATGAATCGCAAAAAGTGAATTGATTGTGAATCATGCGATTCACCATAAATCACTTCCAAACTAGATTCATCCATTGATTTGTATCGATTTTGCTTAAATTGTGAACTGAATCGTGAATCGTAAGATTCTGGTAATAGAGGTCGTAAGTGCAATGTGGACTACATAAAAAGGTAGTGTATCCTTTCTAGGCCATTCTTATTTTACTATAGGCCCTTTAGGATTTGACACATTGTTAGTGGTTGACATCTTCCTATTCATTTGGGTTTACTTTCTCTTATTTTGAGACATCCTATTGGGCTTTTGGTTCACAATATTATCTTGACCCTTTCAAAAATTTGTTGAAGTGGGTGAAACCTGCCAATTCAAAGAAAAGGAAAGCAACCTATTAATTTCATGGATAAGATTTCTAGATTGATTTGCTAGGGTCTGAAGTTGGTTAATTTTGAAAAAAAAAACTACTTGAGAACTTCTTGATGTGCCCCTGCCATTGAACGCTACTTTCTCTTAGGCAGACACCCTAGACGTAACCTTTCTACAAGATTGTGTACTATCATTTCTTTTCTTTTCTAAAGCTATGAATTTCTTAGAAAGGATAGCTTTATAATTATTGAGTTGTTTTGTAGAAGTCGTCTTCTCACTTATTTTAGATCTTTGAATCAAAAAAAAAAAAGATATAAAGACATCTCTTCTTTTTTTACCAAGTTCATCTTACTTTTCTTAAGCTTGAGACACTCTTTATACATTTCAGCATAAGCGTGCTGAATTGACTGTACTTCCCCCCCATTAGAGACATCTAGCTCCTTAGAAACACTACCATTGGAGCTAGACACATGCACCACTACCTAAGTCTAAAGCTTTCTCATGTTGAGAAGTCTATCCTCTCTCTCAAATAACCATGTAGTATAGTTCTTACGGTCTTTGCCTTAGTCTAAGCTCTCCTTAGAGGCATTGGCAACGTATGTGATTGTTAGTCCCTTGGCTTTGGACATTTACCTATTAGGGCACTGGATAGAATTTGGAAATATGTTCAAAAACAGTATATTTGTGATACTTACCTTTTGGATTTTCTATCTTTCCCCGATTGAGACTTCTTATCACTTTTATTCTGATTAGATTTGTAGTTGATGACAATCAGTATTTGGTAGGCCTATGGTGGTCGTTGGATTCACGGGTCATCTGCGTTGGATAGTCAGGCTTCGGGTTTTTTGGTGGTAACCCGCAAACAAAACCCTTAAGAACTCATCGGTAGGTGCTCTTCTCAAGGGATCTCTGACAAATAAATTAGTTCTCTTGAAGATAGAGAGCAATGGAGGAATGCAAAAGATGAGAATGAGATAAGATACTTGGAATGCGTATTGTGGTTGTATTGTATGTATATTCTTATCTGCCAAGGGGGACCACATGGTGCTCTTTTCTTGGGATGTGCATGATAGTACACCTGCAGGTTCAAGTGGTAGGGGAGACAAGCAAATGACACAATGCGTCCTCTGTGTGATTGCGTTGTGCCCATTATGGAAGGGCGCCAAAGGTTAGTTGCATGCTTGTGGTCATCTGACTTGGACACATGGTCTGGCTTGCTGACCGAAGGGGCCTTGGTAGACTTGAGTTGGGCCTTGACCCAGCGGCGTCGACTGGATCGGCCCGTATGGACCTATACTCATCAATAATGATTGTTTGTTCGTAGGTTTTGAGGAAATATTGCTCTGTTTAAACGTAGGCTATGTTTGGATGGAAGGGTCAAAAAGAAGGAATGAGAATCTTATTACTAGTAATAAAATTACTTGTCAATATTATTCAAGCATTTGATTTAGTTAGGAATTATCTATTGACAAATGTGGCAAATTATAAAATTTTAAATGTTGTGAGGCAATCTACTTTTTACTCTTAAATGGTTTTCATTCATCTGAAAATGTGGGATTACCGTATGGGAGTGTAGGGATTAGACTTCTGCTTAATTTGGGAAAGTGATTCCAGTCTGAGTATGTAATCGTGAATCACTTTCCGATTCCAATTAATTCCAAATAGTGGAATCACAAGGGCCCTAAATCATATTCTCATTCCCCCTCAAGATTCATACCATCCAAATTGAACCTTAAGGAATTTCTTACATTTTTTAGCAAACATAGTAAGGTCTTCCTCACCTATTTCTACATCATGATACTCTACTGTGTCCTATAGTGGCTTTTTAAGTGCAATACTCTTTGTTTTAGGGAGAAGCAGGTCATATGTTGAGTCCATAGGTTTGGTGACAACCTATGAGCTCTTCTATCATGAGGAAATCTATGTCTTTACTCTTTCCTATAACAATTTAGCCCTGAATCAGTCAAGGGGAAGCCTCAAAACCTTCTCACAATTTTTAACTCTCTGATGGATTCACTTAAGTTGAATGTGAAGTTGATTATAGCCTCGTTGGTAGAGCTGTGGGAAAGTGATTATAGATTATAGTTTAATAGATTATGGATTATAACTTTAAACATAAGTTGTTAACCTGTTTGATGCAGTTGTAAGATTATGGATTTAATCAGCAGAGTAATGTTTAGTTGAATAAGCTGTAGAATGGCTTAATTAGTATCAATTAATATAAAATTTATTTCATTAATAGCTTAATTATTATTTCATTTTTTTATTAATATAAAAATCACAATTTTTTTTCATTAAATAATCCAAAAAAAAAAATTTGTTTAATTTATTAATTCATTACAATTAATATCAATTCATATTCATGTATTTATATTAATGTTGTGATTTCATTATATATATATATTTTTTATATTCATTTTAATAACAACAATTGTTGTTTTCATAAACATCAATTAGTTATTTAATAGATTAAATAGAAATTATTTCATTTATTTATTTATTTTCAATAGTACTAAATTAATTATTTTTTTAATTAAAAAAATAGTTAATTGGAGAGGAGAGAGAGAGAGCCGTTGAGAAAGCAATGCCGGATCGTCACAGGAGGCTGCCTCCTCCATCGGTGAAGAGATTGCGAAGAAAGCGATTGCAGAAGAAAGAGAAGAGATCGATCGCGCTTGGATTTGATATGATCACCGGTGGCGCTAGGGTTTCAGATTGTCACCGCTGGCTCTAGAGTTTGAGATTGATTGTGCTAGGGTTTCAGATCGTCACTGGCAGCGCTAGGGTTTCAAATCGTCACCGGCAACTCTAGGTATTCAGATCGATCGCGACGGTTAGGGTTTTGCCCCTCAGTTGTGATCGCGACGGTGGAAGGTCGATCAAGAGAGAGAGATGTTGCCAGAAACCGTAACCCTTGCCGAAAATCGTCTCTCTCTCTCTCTCTCACAGAGTGAACAGTGTGAGAGTGTGGTTTATATACGAGGTATTTGGTAATACCGGAATTTGATAAGGGGCGTTTAAGTAATTTTGCCCATCCAAAACAACTTTCCGCCTAATCTATAATCTCCAAAGCACCCCCTCAGCCACTTCAAGAAAAAACTATTTTTCCACTTAATTTAAGCTATAATCTGATGAGTTAAGTTGCACCAAACACAATGTTTAGCTTAAATTAAGCTAAAAGCTAAAATAAGCAGCTTTTAAGCTGCGCCAAACACCCACTATGCCATCCAGTCTAGAATAAGATCGATCAAAAGGCCAAACTCTTGCATCTACATCCTTTAAACTTAGTGCTTAAAGTTTTTAATAGTAAGGCTTGAAACTTAGTGATCAAGGCTAGTTTATGGGACAGATAACATATAAACTAGCATTAATTGCTTTTCTATTCTTGCCATTATTTTATGTCAATTTTGTCCCATTTGAAGGGGTTTAAGCTTGGACTCACCCCTAGCATTTATTATGCAAGGGGGTATATAGCCATAGTCAACAAATAACCCAACACTCTATGCCTCAAGAAAGATCTCATGCATGCTTTCCAATATGCATAATGACTCCTATCAAATAGTTGAGGTTTAGTTTTTAAACCACTTTCTTAGGCAAGTCTAAATCCATTGAAATGGTTTAAATGGATCTAACTCTGGGCGTTAGATTCACAAAGCGTCTCGAACACCGCTGACCAAAGAATGTGAGATGCAAGTGTGTATGGTTTTTTAATGATCAAACTAGCGAAGGTTTACAGATCTGTTAGTTTATTGAATTAGAATTGTTTGTCTAAGTTTCATCTGATCTTCTTTGAGGTTTGGAACTTTTTGGAGGCTAGGGCACCACAGAAATCTATTTGTGTATCTCATAATTTTATAATAGCCGTATTTCTAGGTTGATCAATATAGTTTTTCTTCAATTCCAAAACTCTACACAATGCTCAAGTAGCCTTTGAGCATGCTATACTAGAAATCCAATCATCGTACATTGTTCGAGCTGCCTTTAAGCGGGCTTTGAATGGACCTCTTGGGTGGCAAACGAGGCGCCTGTCTAGCTCTTGAATTGCTCGAATGCCCTTTGATCAGGACTCTCGGATTGTCTATTCTTGCATTGTTTTTCAAGAAGTAATAGTAACACAGGTAAAATTTGGTCCAATCCTGTTTCTCAATCAATGAGGTAATGAAAACACACATAATTGAAATCTGGCAAGCCTAAGTCAATTAAACCAATGAAAAACCTGTCCTAGACTAATGCTATATGCACAGTAGAGAAAGTATAAAAACACATGGAGTAAGCATTGTAAAGTGTTAGACGATCATTGACTCATGGATATGGTATGAAAACTGATGACATGTGTAGACAACCTAGCATAAGTTTTGTTCATGGAAATCACCACCATACATCTTGAAACAAGTTCTTCTTGTAAAGTTTGTTCCTTGGCATACTGTTGAGTTCCTTGATTTTTTGAACATGAAATGCCTTCTCTTTTTTTTCCTTCTTCCCTTTCTATTTTGTTTTTAATTTTTTCCCTCTTTCTTGCTTTTGTTCCGTTTTCTATTTTTCAAAGAGGAGTGATCTATGTTCATTAATGTGTGCATATGTGGTATTATCACAAATAAATAAATACTAAATAAAAATAGATGTTTGGGTGGAACCTGCATGCATTGATGTTTATGTCACACATTGTTTATGATGTAAGTTCTTTCAATGTTTGCTCTACCTTTCCTTAGTAATATGGTGGAGTTCACTGGTAAATAGACCGTCTTTTTTTTTTGCTTTTCATCCTTTTTGTGCATACTTATAAATGTGGAATCAATTGACAGCTTTTGGGCAGTCATCCAATAGCCCATTTGGGTCCCAATCAGTTTTTGGACAGGCTAATAACGCAAGCAGCGATTCATTTGCTCCCAAACCCTTCGGTAGTACAACCCCTTTTGGTTTGCAGACAGGGGGTTCCATTTTTGGTGGCACTTCAA
This sequence comes from Camellia lanceoleosa, assembly GCA_025200525.1. Lineage (NCBI taxonomy): Eukaryota > Viridiplantae > Streptophyta > Magnoliopsida > Ericales > Theaceae > Camellia > Camellia lanceoleosa. The sequence continues at coordinate 158,726,799 of CM045759.1, forward strand.
CTAGCGTTTTTGGTGCAACCCAATCATCATCACTTTTGACTTCCACGCCAGCTTTTGGTGCTTCGTCGGCTCCAGCTTTTGGTAGTTCCATGCCTGCTTTTGGAGCTTCATCATCATCAATTGGCAGTAAGTACTTTTAAAGAGGGTACTCCATATCCACTTCTGGTCTGATTATTTTAATTTGATATATGATTAGGCAAAATCTATAAGCATAGTCTATAGCTTCTTTGGGAATGTGTTAGCATCCTAGTATCCCCTAGGCAATGGAGTGTCAGTTATGACAATATACATTGATTTTCAGATGTTTTATTGTTCTTTTAGTCATTATTTTCCATCAATCCCTTTCTTAACCGTTCGATACGGGGAAGTGGAAATGGTTCTTAGGTGGAATATGTACTCCCTATGAGTTTGACATTTGAATTTTTCATTATAAATAATTTTACTTGATTAGACTTGGGTCATTGATTCCGTGGCTTGATTTAAATGCAATGTTGGGGTTGATAAAGCCCGGGGAGTTTGATTTAGGAGTTATTGCGCACACACTAAGTTCTCCTTTCAATTGTGATTTTTTGGGAGAGTCAGTGACTTTCTCCTAGTAATATTGTCACTGAGCAAATATTTCGTTTCCTTTTGTAATATGAATAGAATAATGCCTAATAACCCCAAAGGAGATTTCTATATTTGAACAGCTTATTTTTCTTTTACTTCTAATTTGGATGAATATTTTCTTGGGTGCTATATACCAGCCTTCTTCTTGCTTTGATATACTTATTATTTTTGTAGTCATTAAATTATTATTATGTCAACAACTGACTTTTGTATGTAACTTATTTAATGGTCATTGTCAATTGAACATGCTGATCTTCCTGGTTTGCTAATGATGAATTTGGCATTTTTGAATCCTTTATGCACAATATTCTTTTACTTGGATAGGACTTTCCTTGGTGAGCGAAAAGCTTGATTTAACTGCTTCCGTGGAGAAATTGATCAGGACAAGTGTGGTTTAGCAGTTAGTTGTTACATATTCAACTGGTTCTATTTCAAATTTGCCTTCTATTTTTTTGGAGCTACCATGTATAGCACTCTCTCTTTGTAGCATATTATGCTGAGCAAACAATTTGTTTCTCCTTCAGAGTGTTTAAAGGGAATATAGACTGAATAAACCAAAAAATTTTATTTCTTTATTCTTTCTTGGGGGACTTACATGTTGGTCCTACAAAGTGGACTTATTGTTCAATAGGTCCTATAATAATTAATGACATTTTTCATCATACACTATGAAAAAAGTCACTAATTGTTAATTTTTAGCGACAATTTGAAAATTGTCACAAAAAATGTCACTAAATTATAAGTTTTAGCGACAGTTTAAAAAAATTGTCATAAAAGAAGTCACTAATTTTGAACTTTCAGTTATACTTTGAAAAATTTGTCACAGAAAAATGTCACTAATTGAAAGTTTTAGCGACAATTAATAAAAATCATGAAAAAAGTCACTAATTGTCAATTTTTTGCGACATGTAAAAAATCATCACAAAAAATTATTTTTGGCAACGATTGTACTATGACTTATTTTCAATAGGACTTGATAGGAATTAAGTCTGACTATTAACACCTATTGGTAGCTTAGGCTTCTTTTTCCTTTTACTTTTAAGTGCATGGATATTTGCTTACTTTTTTGTATTGATGTTCTTGCTTGTATCTCTTCATCATTAAGGTCACATGGTGGTTTTTCCATCACTAGTGTTCTATCATTTAATCGTTGATTAATTCTTGTGTTATTGTTTTTATAGACATAATTAAGTTCTCTCATTTTCAATTATTCATATGGCATTTTTTTTCCCCTATCTTGTTCTATCCTGTGACCAACGCATTCTGGATTTATATTGAACTGACTACGCTTAATCTCTTTATTTATTATGGAAACATAGGTTCTTCTGTTTTTGGACAGAAGTCTGTTTTCGGTGGCTTTGGGTCCAGTACTACCCAAACAAGTCCTTTTGGAAGCACATTCCAACAATCACAGCCGGCATTTGGGAGCAGCTTATTTGGTTCTTCTACTCCTTTTGGCACATCAAGTCAACCTACATTTGGCACTTCTACCACTCCAACTTTTGGTTCAACTAGCACTCCTTCCTTTGGTGCAACAATCTGCCCAGGTTTTGGTGCTACAAGCGCACCAGCCTTTGGTTCCACAGCAAGTCCAACATTTGGTAGCACCCGTACTGCATTTGGTGTGTCAAATGCCCCTGTATTTGGATCTGGGGGAGCATTTGGGGCTTCAAGCACTCCTGTATTTGGATCATCACGCACCCCAGCATTTGGCGCGCCAAGCAGTCCAGCATTTGGCACATCAAGCTGTCCAGCATTTGGTGCTTCTAGTGCACCATCCTTTAGTTTTGGTTCCAATCCAGCATTTAGCCAATCAACTTCTGCATTTGGAAGCAGCCCATTTGGTGCTTCTAGTGCACCATCCTTTAGTTTTGGTTCCAATCCAGCATTTAGCCAATCAACTTCTGCATTTGGAAGCAGCCCATTTGGTACTTCTCCATTTGGTGAGGTTTTCTTTCTCTCTTCTCTCTTCTTCTTCTTCATTTTGTTGTTGTAATGTATACGGTGGATACATTTTGGGCTTTCAACGTTTTTTCTTGAAGAGCTTTGCATTGTTGTAATGTGGGGGATTTTAGGGTTGGTTTGGGATGTTCTAAAATGTGTTAGAGAGGTGATGTGATTTAAATAAGATGATGTGACTTAAATAGGATAGTGACTTTTTTACTTTTTGTATTATTTAGTAGATACCAAACTTGGCCTTATCTTATGGCCCATGCTTTTTAATTTGCTCTGATTTTGGTGAAACTTTGTTTCGTCATGAACTTCATGCAGGAGCCCCAGCTACAACTCCAACATTTGGGCAGCCTGCTTTTGGGGGTCAACGAGTGCGAAGTAGGGTGGCTGCTTATACACCAACAGCTGAGTTAGATAGTGGCAGTGGTACACAGCCTGCTGGAAAGCTGGAGTCAATATCAGCCATGCCAGCCTACAAAGACAAAAGCCATGAAGAACTGAGATGGGAAGACTATCGGTTGAGGGATTTGATTGATTTATTTGTGTACAATTTGAATATTTTGTGAAGATATTTATGTACAAACTTATTTGTTTAAGAAAATTGGTACGAGTATGTATATGTATAGTGGTACTAATTTGGGGTCAATCAGCAATTCAATTAAAATGTGGGGGCTAAGGCCTTAATAGATGAATTGCAACATTTATTTAAGTGTAGTATTTTATTAAATTATGATTTGATAATTCAATTCGGTTCGTAATAACAACCGGATACTTAGGGTTTTGAGTGACCAATCCTTAATTATGGGATTAATTAATTATTACAATATTAAAATTGATTCTTAAGTTATTGAGACAAGTTAGGGTTCACACGGTTTCAATTGGGACGCATTTTTTTATTCTAGGGTTCAAATTGCAAGTTAGCGAGGAATAGAGGGTTCTAATTGAAATAGTCCAAAGGTGGGCCTTAAATGGAAATACATAAGTCAGGTGTCTCACTATTCGTATTTGTACATGTCTTCTGAAACAATTTTTAGTGTAGGTGGACGAGTGATGAATGATTATTGTTGGAGACTTGCACTCGAAATGGTTGAGGTACTTGCGATAACGAGAGATCATTTGCAATTGGAAGAAGACAAGATATTGATGAAAACTTGAGGATTCTAGCCGATTTGGATACAATAACAATGGCGCAACCCGAATGAATTGTCCAACTCATCCGATGATTAATCAATAATTTTTTTTTAAATACGTAGTTTTGTAATATTTTTATGAAAAATGCTATAGATCCTAAATGAATTACCAAATATTCTACTCTCTCCGTCCCAAAATATTAATCCCTTATTCTATTTTTCATTATCTCAAAATGTTAGTCCCTCTTTAAAAATCAAATACAAAAATAATATAAATTTCCTATTTTGCCATTCTTTTAAATTAATAAACAATATAAAAAGTACAATTATGACATTGATATTTCAAAAAAATATACTATAAAAAAAAAAAATTTGAAAAATTAATTTTTTTCAAATGTAATAATTGTACTATCAAAAAAAGTTAGATTATCCAAAAGGGACAATTATTTTGGGACGGATGGAGTACTAAACTCCTCACATGAGTGTAGGATCAACACACATGTGATTTGTGTAGGTCTCATGCCGATGTGAAAGGTTTAGTAGAATATTTGGTAATTCATTTGGAATCCCTAGCATAACTTTATTTTTATTAGATTATTAAGGTGGAGTGTGATGCAAATAAATGGTGGGATAGTAAGTGTGAACTTAATTGGGATATATTTGACTTATAGTGATATAATTTTTTTACCATCAATAATCTATTTGATGAATAAATTTGTAATATATTTCATTTTCAAATAAATGTTATAAAAGTTATTATTTAAATAGAAAATTGGTGATAAATTTAAGAAAAACATTAGGCATCAAATTTGTAATGATATAGGTTCTGTTTGGTAGAGTTTTGGAACGTTAGTTTTAGGTTTTGATTTGCATACCGTATTTGTTTACGGTTTTCAAAAATTAATTCTATATTTACTTTTGAAAAACTCTATTGAAGGCAGAAAAATTAGGGCTAACCGGTCGTCCCACCGAACGTCCCACCTTTCGTCCAGCCGATTGACTGGAACAGTGCAAAATTTTTAATTTATTTTATTATTATTATTTTTTTTGGTAATTGACACACGTTAATTTTTATATATTCAATAAAAAATATTTTCTAAATTTTTAAAAATTGTATGAATTTTGAATAGAATTTGAAGTTGTGTATATAGGCCAAGTTTGGGATATTTAAAAAAAGCCAAAAAGTTAAAAAGTTACTTAAAAAGTTAATACTATTCATCAAAAGTCAACAATTACGGCTGCACAATTTTCAATCCTAATTTTCCTCTACAAATCAATTTTTATAATTTTTTATTACACATTTTTTCATAAAAAGTCAAAAAGTTAACCCAAACATCTATATTTTTTCCCTCAACTTTTTAGTCCAAAAAGATAAAAAGTACATTTATTTAGAACACCCCAAACAACTCCTTAGTTATGAGTTATAAGTTTTATATCAAATATCATACGTCACATCAAAAATTTCTTCTCTCAATTCAAAACTCTTTTTTCAAAATTCATTTACCGAATAAATTTTCCACGCTAAAATCATAATTTTAAAGAAAAATGATCCGGACCCTCTTTCCTCTCAACCCCTTTCACCCTCTCTTTTTTTGATTGGCCAATTTTTCTTTTCTTTTATTCTTTTTTTTCTTCTCCTTCAATCACCATCTGCCACGTATGGGTGAGAAGTAATGAGAGTGATGATTGGAGGGGTCTCAATCACATCCCAATTTTAAAACTCATAAACTCAAAATACAACTCAATTCTATTGTGAAAATCATATTTAAAAACCTCTATCACCCGCTACCATATTTTTTCGCTACTCTTTTTGTAACTCAATCAGCCGTGCATCGCGTCCCTGTTTCTTACCCATCGCTCTCTCTCTCTCTCTCTCATGCGTGTGGATCGAGTGAGCTACGGAACCATTTTAGAGCGAGGCAGATCGAGAGGCAATCGGTATTAATCTCTTTCTCTCGCCTAGTCTGAGAAACGTAAACCTAATCTTTCTTCTTCGATTTTCTTTCATTTTCCCTAATATTTTCAGCTAGGTTGGAAACCCTAGCCTCATTCATTCATTCATTCATTCCGTATGTTCGATTATAGTTTGTATAACTTCTCTCTGGAAACCTAACCTAAAGGTTTGTCTTATTTTATCAGAAGACAAAGAGCTCTGAAGACCTGAATGGAATCTCCACAACCCTGAATCCAATACACTGCTCCTCCAGGTGACTACTGTTTATGAGTATCAAATAATGTAGATTTTCCCCCATTTAATTGTCCTATGCATAAGAAGTTTTTATTTATTTATTTATTTATTTTCGTTTGTTTAATGTTCTAATTCCACTTCAGATTCAGATCAAGAGCCCCTGTTACTGGTATTGGAGCACTGAGGAGTTATAAAGAGTAACAATGTTTGGGTCAAATAACCGTAAGTATCAGTTTGGTGTTTGTTTCCCTTCCCATTCATGTTCTTGTTTGTTACTGTGGTATTTATATTAAGTTTTTTTTTATAAGTGAATTTAATGAATTATTGGGGAAGATTTATTTCTATGTGAACGTTGATATGGTTTTAACTGAAGCTTTGGGATTCCACACTATGTTCATTCTTCTTTGTCCATTCTTCTTTGTCCATTCTTCTCGTCTGTACAATTATTCTTTGCATATTTTATTTATTTTTCTAAGAAAGGAGAATTTCAATTTTTTTATATGAGCATAAATATTATGGCATTGTGTGTGTGTGTGTGTTTTTTTTTGTTTTTTTTCAAATTCAAAACTGATACCTGTATTTCCATGCTTTTCTAGTATGATTGTATTTGTTTGATTGCGCGGGGGAGTTGTATATTAGTAGTATATCTTTTCACCCTGAATTGTGTTCATGGGCAACTTTTGAGTACTTGAGGAAATTGAGTTTGCAGTTATTCGATGATTCCCTTTGGGTTGCTTTGTGCTGTTAATTCATGAATCCATCCATAGAACTTGAAAATTTAGTTTTGAAAGATCAGAGGAGAATTATGTTTGTTCCTAGAGGAGGGTGAATGGACCAAACTTAAACAAACACAACCAATTAAAATTTAAATTGCATCTAGAGAGTAAACTGCACAAATCTCAGTCACACAATGAACATAGTTTTATGTGGAAACCATTGAATAATACTATCCCGAAGGTAAACCACACAAACCATGAGTTGAACAATTCTCTATAGCAATATTACAAGAATTAAATTGATGATTTATAATGCTGATCGAAAAATTGATGACTTACTACCCAACCCAACCCAACCCAACCCGGTCTGCACTTGGCACATAATCTTTTATTAGGAATTTTGTTCGATCTTTGTATGGCAGGTGGCTCCTGATGTTTCTTGACTTTGGATCACACCTCATGGAAAACTTTGATCTCCAAAAAGTGGCTTCAAACAATGAAGTACGGACACGGATACAGGACAGGACACGACACAGATACGATATGAACATGCAGACACGTAAATTTTTAAAAAATGGAGGACACGACACGCTGAGGACACGTTTAATATATATAATTTTATTTATTTGTTATATGTCAAATTAAAAAAATAAAAATAAATAAAAAATAGAAAAAATAAAAAAAGGGTCTCAGTATAAATAAAAAAAATAGGGCTTTTGTTATTAAAAAAAGTATTTTCAAAGTATAAGAAAAAAACAAATAAAATGCAAGAGAGACGGAAAAAAGAGGGAGACGATCAGTTAGAGAGAGGATCTGTGTGAGTGACGAAAAGCAGAGGAGGAGATGACGAAAACACAGAGAGAGACGATCTGTGAGAGATAAAAAGAGACCATCTATGAGAGACAGAGAGAGACGAATTGCGACAGAGAGAGATGACGTTCGAAGTGATGAAAGCAGAAAAATGAAGCAAAGAAGAAGAACGAAAAAGGACATACCTTGATCTAGGGCTTCGAGCTTCAACATGTTCAGGTTCTTCTTCACTTTCTTTCTCTTCTCTCTCTCTTTGTTGACCAATAGGCTAGGGTTTTGTTTAGAATCGTGTCCGGAACGTGTCCAAGCGTGTCCAGAACGTGTCTGATTGCAAAAAATTCAAAAAAAAAAAGGGGACACCTCTCATAGAGTGTTGGACACGTGTCCACCACATGTTTGACGCATGTCGGACACTCATACGCTACCTTCGGAGAGGTGTCTGTGCTTCATAGGTTTCGAACACTGTTGGCCAAAATATATGCAAGATAAAGATGCTAGTTCAAGTGAGCGTGATTTTTCAATTACGAAATAAAGCGTGATAATTGAAATCTTGAACCTTTTAGATTCACCTTAAACTCCCCAAGCCTAGCAGTTTTAGTATCTTCAAATAGATAACAAACCAGTGGTCCATAGTCCATATTGTTAGTTGAATGACCCCAGATTACTCTTGGAATAAATTTCATGAGGCTCTTATATCCCTAAGAATGTAGCACTTAGTCCTAAAGATTTAAAAATACTTGACATTGGGTTTCTTGCCATGCTACAGTCCATGTTGGCCTATTAGAGGTTCCATGTAAGGTACACCTTCTATATGAGGTATAACAAGCAATGTTAATTGCTTCAACCCACAAATTCCTAGGTATATTCTTGGCATTAAGCATGACATAGGTCGTCTCTTCTAGATAACTTGTTGTTCCCCTCCACAACACCATTTTGTGTGGTATGTGGTGTGGAAAACTCGTGGTTGATCCCTCTTTCTATATACTAAGTGAGGTCAAAATTTTTGAATTCTTTCTAGGGATGTAAAATGGCATGAAGGATTTTTGCTTGCAGGGTGTTTGTTTGGTGGGATAGAACCATGGGATTGGACTCCATGTCCAATAGAATAATTAGTCCAACAGTTGGTTAGAAAAGTGGAAGTTAGCCTAATAGTCCCTCATATGTGGAATAACTCAATCCCATAGGGGGTTGTAGGATAGAAATGGCCGGATTGAGTCAACCTCCGGATTAGCTAGTTAAATAACAAAATTGACCTTAAAGTATATAATATTTCTTTCTTTCATGTTTTAAACATGTTGGATTTGTTTTAAACATGTATAATTTAATCTCGTGATATATAATAGTCTTCTCTTTTTTCTTTTCTTTTTTTAATTTTTAATTTTTTTATTATCTTTTTTGTATTAGCAAAAAAATAAAAAGAAATATACTTCCAATTTAAATGTGTATAACATCTATTTACTTTATTTTCTTGAACTTTTTTTTTTAATTATAAATATGTTGGATTTTTTTAAACATGTGTAAATAAATCCCATGATATATAAGTCTTCTCTTATTTTTGTTTTCTTTTCTGTATTAGCAAAATCATAAATGGAAATATTCATATTTAAATAAAATTGTAAGTCTTAGTACAATAAAATAAAATATACTTCAAATAAAATAAAATAAAATATACTTCAAATTTAGTATTGTCATTGAATTCTAAAGGATGTGATGGTCTTTTAACAAGTTATCCTTCATAATTTCCTAGTCAAACATGAGATTCATTAAAATGGCCATTTCCAATAATGTAATCCTACGACAAAACAAACATGGGATACACACCGTTTCCATCTAAATAGTCAAGGGACTATTTATCCCAGGACTAACAATCCATTGCATTCAATCCCCTTTTATTCAGTTCATCCAAACAAATATGGCCGGAGGCCTTGGCCCAGCCAATGGCCCTCAGGCTTAGCTCAATCTCAGGCTCGATCTTAGGTAGGGCTTTTGTCAAGCTCTCAAGGTTGTTAATATTTTCTTGAAACGGGCCCTTCTAGTCAAAAGTCGTTTAGGCATGGAGCCCATAGGCCTCTCGCCAAATTTATATGTCTACTATTTGCCATGATCACTCCCAACCCTAGAGATAGAAAGGGCAACCTTTCTCATTTTGAACTCTATAAAAAATGTTCTTAAAGCAAGCATATGCACTACCTATCTAAGGAATCCTACCACAATTAGGATATAGCACTTCCACTGGTTAGACTTCTAAGATTCATATAAATCAGCTCTAAAGGTCAGATGGCAGTAAAATTCTTGTTTTCTTTGTGTGTCAATTCCTAAGTTGTTTTTCCTTTTGACATGGACTACACACAAGGCCATTGTTATTACCTTGTTTTGGGACGCCTTTCGTTAATTCTCTATTATTTTCACCAGGTCATTAAAGTTCACATGTCCTAACCTTTGATGCCACAATTCTGTCTTATCTAACTTTAACTCTATTGCATAGAACAAAAATGCCAGGCACGATGTAATGAACAGTTGTGAGGTACACATTCCATCACACATTTACCAGAAGTTTAAAAAATATGATATTTTTGTGTGAAATGAACATGTTGATTGTTCTCCAAATTTGGCTAATACTTAAAAGATTAAATTTCAAACACTAAACATATAATACATTCTTTAGTCTAGGAAGACTACATGGAATGGTTGTGCCTTTTCCTAAAATTATAGACTTATTGCCATCCCCTAAAGGTCACATTTACACTATCACTTTCTTGGAAGAAGCCAGATGATGACTTATCTGTTGTTATGCATGCAGAACAATCACTAAGAACTAGATGCCAAAGTCATGTGTCGTAGGCGTAGTTGTCAAATCAGGATTCAAATCATGATTCGAAATGGCCTTGTACCGAATCACTGATCAAATTGAATTGTGAATTGTGGAGATTCTGCCACTTTTTCTAACTTAGAAAAATATATCTACACACTAGATGTTAAATATATGTTATAAAAATGAATATTTAGACTTAAATTGATGAAAATGCCCTTGGGTGGCGCTAATGCCACAAATTGAAAAGCAAGTTCCACGCATATTTTATTTCATTGACACAATTTTTCTTATAGGACTGTACTCCATGTGACCACACACTTTTTATTTTGCTTTTTCTTTCTCTATGATTTTGTTTCCACTTTCATTTTCACACATCGCATACCCATCTCTCTCATTCTCTCTCTCCCCTGTTCACACCACCATCCACCATGCTAATAGCCCATATTAACGTTGTCGACCACCCACCAGCATCCAAATTGCTTTTGTTTTTTCACCAAAAATAAAGATTGGGTTTGTTTGAATATTCATAAACATCAAATGACAATAGGTTGTGGGTGGGGGACGATCACAATGAAGAAAATCCATTTGCATCATCAACATTATTATCACTATCAATTCAATTTTAATCTCCATCCATTGATCACAATAAAACAATATGCCTCTCGCCAGCCTTTCTGCGATGTGGTTTCTATAGAGAACAGAAAAAGGAAAAGGCTTGATTGTGGAAGATAATACAGAGAAATTGAAGGGGGAAGAGAGGTGAAAACATTTCGGTGGAAAAAAGGGAGGGGTGCAAGTGTTGGTGGAAAATCAATTTGGCTTGTAGTAAGAGAAATCAGTGCAGAAAGAAAGGCGTGAGTCAACATAATTTTAAAGCAAAAGAAGAAAGAAATAGAAGAGAATATGCGAGTAAGAGTTGGGGTTGCCAAAGATGATGAACATGTTAAGTTGATCAGAGAAGGTGTTCTTGTTATCTTTTTGCACCTATTTTAGAGAGAGAAAATGAAATAGATATGAAGATAAAGGGAATCCATCCTTGCCCAGCGGAAGAACTCATTGGAGTTGAGTACGGTGGGTTGGTAGGTGGTTGATTTTCCATTAGTGAGCAATAGTAAAGGAGAGAGAAGGTGGGCGATATATCTCTAGGTCGTAGAGAGAGAATGATAATGTAGGTGGCTAGTCATTCAAATTAACTGAAGGGTATCTTTGTCAATGACCTCAAATTTGCATGAAGTCGTGGCATTATCATTGCACAATGTCCTTTTGAAGGATGATCACGTGGTCTAATAAGTAAGAAGTTAACATGGGCTCCCATGAAATATCACAATCATAATTTTTTTTTTTCTTTTTAGATATTTTTTATTAACCATTCTTAATATAAAGAAAGCTGACAAAGACAAATTCTCAATTTTCAAGTAACAATAACTTAACAATGACGTTGATATTTGGACGATAAGCATACATACCTTTCCAAGTAACAATGACCTAATAATAAGAAAGAATTAATTGCAATTCTTTATTTTAAAACCTAAGGTTTAACTGAGCCATCTCATTTAATGTTGAATTATATATATTTCAATAAAATAGCAATAGATAATTCGTGGTGCAAATTACTTTAACCTTAAACATATTCAGAAAATATCTTATGATTTTTTGAAAGGAAAAAAATAAAAAAAAAGGATTAAAAACATTTTGGTTTGACTAAATTTGATTGGATCCTATTAAAAACTCTCTATTATCAAAATAACAACAAATCATGTATATATATTAGTTATTTTCATTTTCACTAAAAAGAGAGAAGCAAATAATCGAAATATGTTGGACACAATAGTTTCAAGAATTGCATGAATCGCAAAAAGTGAATTGATTGTGAATCATGTGATTCACCATAAATCACTTCCAAAATAGATTTGTCTATAGATTTGTATCGATTTTGCATAAATTGTGAATTGAATCATGAATCGTTAGATTCTGGTAATAGAGATCGTAAGTGCAATGTGGACCACATAACAAGGTAGTGTATCCTTTCTAGGCCATCCTTATTTTACTATAGGCCCTTAAGAATTTGACACATTGTTGGTGGTTAACATCTTCCTCTTCATTTGGGTTTTCTTCCTCTTAACTTGAGGCATCCTATTGGGCTTTTGGTTCACAATATTGTCTTTACCCTTTCAAAAATTTGTTGAAGTGGGTGAACCTGCCAATTCATAGAAAAGGAAAGGAACCTATTAATTTCATGGCTATGATTTCTAGATTGATTTGCTAGGGTCTGAAGTTGGTTAATGTTGAAAAAAATAAGAACTACTTGAGAACTTCTTGAGGTGCCTCTGGCATCGAACACTACTTTCTCTAAGGCAAACACTCTGTCTGTAGCCTTTCTACAAGATTGTGTACTATCATTTCTTTTCTTTTCTAAGGCAATGAACCTTTTAGAAAGGATAGCTTTATAATTATTGAGTTGTTTTGTAGAAGTCGTCTTCTCAATTATTTTAGATCTTTGAAGCCAAAAAAAAAAAAAAAAAAAGATCTGAAGACATCTCTCTCCTTTTCTACCAAGTTCATCTTACTTTTCTTAAGCTTGAGACACTCTTTATACATTTCAGCATAAGCGTGCTGAATTCACTTCACTTCCTCCCCATTAGAGACATCTAGCTCCTTAGGAAAACTACCATTGGAGCTAGACACATGCACCACTACCTAAGTCTAGAGCTTTCTCATGTTGAGAAGTCTATCCTCTCTCTCAAATAACCATGTAGTATAGTTCTTACAGTCTTCGCCTTAGTTTAAGCTCTCCTTAGAGGCATTGGCACCGTTTGTGATTGTTAGTCCCTTGGCTTTGGACATTTACCTGTTAGGGCACTGGATAGAATTCGGAAATTTGTCCAAAAATAGGATATTTGTGATACTTACCTTTTGGGTTTCCTATCTTTCTCCGATTGAGACTTCTTATCACTTTTATTCTGATTTGATTTGTAGTTGATGACAATCAGTATTTGGTGGGCCTATGGTGGTCATTGGATTCACGGGTCATTTGCGTTGGATGGTTAGGCTTCGGGTCTTTTGGTGGTAACCTGCAAACAAAACCCTTAAGAACTCATCGATAGGTGCCCTTCCCAGTAGGAATGGCAACGGGCCGGGCCGGGGCCGGGGATTACAGCCCTTGTCCCTGATCCCCGAATGTAAAAAACTCCCCGTCCCCGCCCCCAATCTATCAAAAGTCTAGAATAAGATCTATCAAAAGTCTAGACTCCTGCATCTACATTCTTTAAACTTAGTGCTTAAAGCTGAGAGCTTTTAATAGTAAGGCTTTAAACTTAGTGGTGAAGGCTAGTTTATGGGACAGATAACATATAAACTAGCATTAATTGCTTTTCTGTTCTTGCCATTATTTTCTGTGAATTTTGTCCCATCTGAAGGGGCTTAGGCTTGGACTCACACCTACCATTTATTATGCAAGGTGGTATATAGCCATAGTCAACAAATAACCCAACTATGCCTCAAGAAAGATCTCATGCATTCTTTCCAATATACATAATGACTCCTGTCAAATAGTTGAGGTTCAGGTTTTAAACCACTTTCTTAGGCAAGTCTAAATCCAATGAAATGGTTTAAACGGATCTAACTTTGGGCGCTAGATTCACAAAGCGTCTCAAACACTGCTGGCTAAAGAATGTGAGATGCAAGTGTGTGTATGGCTTTTTAATGATCAAACTAGCGAAGGTTTACAGATCTGTTAGTTTATTGAATTAGAATTGTTTGTCTAAGTTTCATGTGATCTTGTTGGAGGTTTGGAACTCTGTGGAGGCTAGGGCACTGCAGAAATCTGTTTGTGTATCTCATAATTTTATAATAGCCCTATTTCTAGGTTGATGAATATAGTTTTTCTTCAATTCCAAAACTCTACACAATGCTCAAGTAGCCTTTGAGCATACTATACTGGAAATCCAATCATTGTACATTGGTTGAGCTGCCTTTAAGCGGGCTTTGAATGGACTTCTTGGGTGGCAAACCAGGCGCCTCTCTAGCTCTTGAATTGCTTGAATGTTCTTTGATTAGGACTCTCTGATTGTCTATTCTTGCATTGTTTTCAAGGAGTAATAGTAACACAGCTAAAAATTGGTCCAATCCTGTTTCTCAATCAATTAGGTAATGAAAACACACATAATTGAAATCTGGCAAGCCTAAGGCAATTAATCAATGAAAAACGTGTCCTAGACTAATGCTATATGCACAGTAGATAAATTATAAAAACACATGGAGTAAGCATTGTAAAGTGTCAAATGATCAATGACTCATGGATATGGTATGAAAACTGATGACGTGTAGACAACCTAGCATAAGTTTTGTCCCTGGAAATCACCACCATACATCTTGAAACAAGTTCTTCTTGTAAAAGTTTGTTCCTTGGCATACTGTTTAGTTCCTTGATTTTTTGAACATGAAATGCCTCTCTTTTTTTTTCTTCGTCTTCTTTTTTTTCGTTTTTTTTCTTCCCTTTCTATTTTGTTTTTAATTTTTTTCTCCTTTCTTGCTTTTGTGCCTTTTTCTATTTTTCAAATAGGAATGATCTATGTTCATTAATGTGTATATGTGGTATTATCACAAATAAATAAATACTAAATAAAAATAAATGTTTGGTTGGAACCTGCATGCATTGATGTTTATATCATACATTGTTTATGATGTATGTTCTTTCAATGTTTGCTCTTCTTTTCCTTAATGATATGGTGGAGTTCACTAGTAAATAGACTGTCTTTTTTATTTTCTTTTTATCCTTTTTCTGCATACTTATAAATGTGGAATCAATTGACAGCTTTTGGGCAGTCATCCAATAGCCCATTTGGGTCCCAATCAGTTTTTGGACAGGCTAATAATGCAGGCAGCAATCCATTTGCGCCCAAACCCTTCGGTAGTACAACCCCTTTTGGTTCGCAGTCAGGGGGTTCCATTTTTGGCGGCACTTCAACTGGCGTTTTTGGTGCAACCCCATCATCATCACCTTTGACTCCCACACCAGCTTTTGGTGCTTCATCGGCTCCAGCTTTTGGTGGTTCAACTCCTGCTTTTGGAGCTTCATCAACTCCTGCTTTTGGAGCTTCATCATCACCATCATTTGGCAGTAAGTACATTTAAGGAGGGTACTCCATATCCACTTCTTGTCTGATTATTTTAATTTGATATATGATTAGGCAGAATCTATAAGGCATAGTCTATAGCTTCTTTGGGAATCTGTTAGCATCCTAGTATCCTCCAAGCAATAAAGTGTCAATTGTGACAATATACATTGATTTTTTGATGTTTTATTGTTCTTTTAGTCATTTTTTTTTCATCAATCCCTATCTTAACCGTTCGATACAGGGAAGTGGAAATGGTTCTTAGGTGGAATATGTACTCCCTATGATTTTGACAATTGAAATTTTCATTATAAATAATTTTACTTGATTAGACTTGGGTCATTGATTCCATAGCTTGATTTAAATGCAATGTTGGGAGTGATAAAGCCTGAGGAGTATGATTTAGGAGTTATTGCACACACACTAAGTTCTCCTTTCAATTGCGATTTTTTGCGAGAGCCGGTGACTTTCTCGAGTAATATACTAAGCAAATCTTTTGTTTCATTTTGCAATATGAAGAGAATAATGCCTAATAACCCCCAAGGAGATTTCTATGTTTGAACAACTTATTTTTCTTTTACTTCTAATTTGGATGAATATTTGCTTGGGTGCTTTATACCAGTCTTCTTCTTGCTTTGATATACTCATTATTTTTGTAGTCATTAAATTATTATTATGTCAACAACTGACTTTTGTATGAACTTATTTAATGGTCATTGTCAATTGAACATGCTAATCTTCCTGGTTTGCTAATGATGAATTTGGCATTTTTGAATCCTTTATGCACAATATTCTTTTACTTGGATAGGACTTGCCTTTGTGAGCGAAAAGCTTGATTTAACTGCTTCCGTGGAGAACTTGATCTGGACAAGTGGGGTCTAGCAGTTATTTGTTTCATATTCAACTTGTTTTGTTTCAAATTTGCCTTATGTTTTTTTTGGGCTACCATGTATAGCACTTTCTCTTTGTAGCATATAATGCCGAGCGAACAATTTGTTTCTACTTCAAAGTGTTTAAAAGGAATAAAGACTGAATAAACCAAATTTTTTTTATTTCTTCATTCTTTCTTGGGGGACTTACGTGTTGGTCCTACTAAGTGGATTTATTGTTCGATAGATCTTATGATAATTAATGACATTTTTCATCATACACTATTAAAAAACGTCACTAATTGTTGGAAAATTGTCACAAAAAATGTCACTAAATTATAAGTTTTAGCGACAGTTTAAAAAAATTGTCAGAAAAAAAGTCACTAATTTTGAACTTTCAGCTATAGTTTGAAAAATTTGTCACAGAAAAATGTCATTAATTGTGAGTTTTAATGACAATTTATAAAAGCCGTGAAAAAAAGTCGCTAATTGTCAATTTTTAGCAACGTGTAAAAAATCATCACAAAAAATTATTTTTAGCAACGATTGTACTAAGACTTATTTTCAATAGGACTTGATGGGGATGAAGTCTAACTATTAGGACCTATTGGTAGCTTAGGCTTCTTTTTTCTTTTACTTTTAAGTGCATGGATGCTTACTTTTTTGTATTGATGTTCTTGCTTGTATCTCTTCATCATTAAGGTCGCATGGTGGTTTTTCCATCACTAGTGTTCTATCATTTAATCGTTGATTAATTCCTGTGTTGCTGATTGTCTATTAGTGTTGTTTTTATAGACAATTAAGTTGTCTCATTTTCAATTATTCATATGCTTTGTTATCAAAATCTTACGATTCGCGATTCGAATCACGATTCGATTCGCAATTTTTGCAAAATTGATACGAATTTAAGAGTGAATCTATTTTGAAAGTGAATCTCTAGTGGATCACACGATTCATAATCAATTCACGATTCGATTCACTTTTTACGATTCATGCAATTTTTAAAATTATTGTGTCCGACATATTTTTGACTCTTTTTTTTCTCCATGTTTTTAGTAAAAATGACATAATACAACTTCTAATAGCGTTTAATACTAAAATAACCAACATATATACATTATTTGTTGTTATTTTAGTGATCATGAAGTTTTTAATAAGATCCAATTAGATTTACTCAGATCCAACATATTTTTAACCTTTCTTCTTATTTTTTTTTTTCCTTTAAAAAATTGTAATATATCTTCTAAAGATGTTTAAGATTAAAATTACACTATGAATTATTTATTGCTATTTTATTAAATTAAATATTACATGTATGAGGTCAGTTATACTTTTTAAAATATTTTAGGTTTTAAAAAAAAAAGATTCTAAATGATTATTTCTTATTATTTGCTCATTGTTACTTAGAAAAGTATGTATGCTTATTGTCCAAATATCAATATCGTTGTTAATTATTGTTACTTTAGAAATTGATAATTTGTCTATTTGGTTATTATTTTTATTAAGAATGGTTGATAAGAAATATCTGAAAAAGAAAAAAAGGTAAGATGGTGATCTTCCATAGGAACGTTTGTTAACTTCTTACTTATTAAACTACGTAATTATCATTCAAAATAACATTTTTTTTTATTTAAGTCTAAATATTTTATATTCATAAGATATATTCAACAT
This sequence comes from Camellia lanceoleosa, assembly GCA_025200525.1. Taxonomy (NCBI): domain Eukaryota; kingdom Viridiplantae; phylum Streptophyta; class Magnoliopsida; order Ericales; family Theaceae; genus Camellia; species Camellia lanceoleosa. Next base: position 158,744,671 of record CM045759.1, read on the forward strand.
CTAAATGTGTAAATATATGTTTTTAAATAATTTAGAAGTGACCGAATCTTTACGATTCACGATTCGATTCGATTTGCGATTCGGTACGAGACCATTTCGATTCACGATACGAATCCCGATTTGACAACTATGTTCATATGGCATTTTTTCCCCCTATCTTGTTCTATCCTGTGACCAACGCATTCTGGATTTATATTGAACTGACTACGCTTAATCTCTTTATTTATTATGGAAACATAGGTTCTTCTGTTTTTGGACAGAAGCCTGCTTTCGGTGGCTTTGGGTCCAGTACTACCCAAACAAGTCCTTTTGGAAGCACATTCCAACAATCACAGCCGGCATTTGGGAGCAGCTTATTTGGTTCTTCTACTCCTTTTGGCGCATCAAGTCAACCTACATTTGGCACTTCTACCACTCCAACTTTTGGTTCAACTAGCACTCCTTCCTTTGGTGCCACAAGCGCCCCAACTTTTGGTGCTACAAGCACACCAGCCTTTGGTTCCACAGCAAGTCCAACATTTGGTAACACGGGTTCTGCATTTGGTGTCTCAAATGCCCCTGTATTTGGATCTGGGGGAGCATTTGGGGCTTCAAACACTCCTGTATTTGGATCATCAAGCACCCCACCATTTGGCGCGTCAAGCAGTCCAGCATTTGGCACATCAAGCAGTCCAGCATTTGGTGCTTCAAGTACGCCTGCTTTTGGTGCTTCTAGTGCACCATCCTTTAGTTTTGGTTCCAATCCAGCATTTAGCCAATCAACTTCTGCATTTGGAAGCAGCCCATTTGGTACTTCTCCATTTGGTGAGGTTTTCTTTCTCTCTTGTCTCTTCTCTGTTCTTCTTCATTTTGTTGTTGTAATGTATATGGTGGATACATTTTGGACTTTCAATGTTTTTTCTTGAAGAGCTTTGCATGTTGTAATGTAAGGGATTTTAGTTTCTTATGGCTCATGCTTTTTAATTTGCTCTGATTTTGCTGAAGCTTTGTTTCGTCATGAACTTCATGCAGGAGGCCAGGCTACAACTCCAACATTTGGGAGCTCTGGTTTTGGGCAGCCTGCTTTTGGTGGTCAACGAGGGGGAAGTAGGGTGGCTGCTTATACACCAACAGCTGAGTTAGATAGTGGCAGTGGTACACAGCCTGCTGGAAAGCTGGAGTCAATATCAGCCATGCCAGTCTACAAAGACAAAAGCCATGAAGAACTGAGATGGGAAGACTATCAGTTGGGTGATAAAGGTATATTCTCTCTTCCACATCTTATTCAATTTTTGAAAGAAGAACTAAAGTTGGTTAAAATCCCAAAAATGCAGCGTGTTTAATTTGTCGTGTCATTGATTAATTCTTTTATGCAATTTCAGGAGGACCTGCTCCTGCTGGCCAGACTGCTGGTGCAATTGGATTTAGTTCTTCTAACACACAGTCAAATCCTTTTGCTTCTTCATCGGCATTTGGTCAGTCATCTGCGAATCCCTTTTCATCGTCGACATCGTCCAACCCATTTGCTCCGAAAACTCCTGCCTTCAGTAGTACAGGCTTTGGATCCTCATCTACTCCTGTCTTCGGTTCTTCACCCTTTGGTGCTTCATCCACTTCCAACCCTTTTGGTTCAACTTCATCTGCAACAACTTCCATATTTGGTGTGTCAGCAGCTCCTGCATTTGGACAGAGTTCCTCAGCATCGCTTTTTGGTTCATCAGGCTCCTCTGCTTTTGGATCAACAACATCTATATTTGGCTCTGCACCAGCTCCAGGAACAGCATCAGCGTTTGGATCTGGCTTAAGTTTTGCTAACACACAATCATCCCCGTTATTCCAGTCAACTACGCCTTCACTTGGACAGACAAGTTCAGTCTTTGGACAGACTGCCTCTTCCTTCGGACAGAGTGCCCCAACCTTTGGTCAATCAAATTTTTTTAATACACCTTCTACTGGATTTGGGGGCAACTTGTTCTCAAACACTCCATCACTGCTATCTACAAGCAATCCTATAGGATTTGGTCAAACAACTGTAAGTCACTCTTAAAACTCATAATTAAGTTTCTCTGTGTGGCAATGTTTAAGTAGTTGATATTTTAGGGGTGATAGTTGGAACCTAGGTTGCTTGCATGGGCATGACGTATGATGTATTGGATTCAAAAATTTGAAAAGTTTTGATATGTGGACATGTTGGTATTTCCAACTAATGTAGTATCTAAGTACAGTATCTATAAAATGTTTTGGCGAATATTTTTGCACTCCACATATGCCAATATGCACCATGCGGGAAAAATGGCTTTCCATCTTCATTGATTTTCATCTATTCTTAGAAATTGTACCGTGTACTTATAGATGAAAATTGTTAATCTCCATGCAAAGGAAACTTCTTGCATGAAGCTGTAGAGTGACACTTGCCTGAACATGTCTGATATTGGTACATTATAATATATAGGCATCTCATTGTTTTTGGTTCTTAAGAATCTGATTTCTTCGTGTTTTAGTTTTTGAGACCTCTATATTCTTTTGTCGATATGGATTTAATTTTTTCTCTTCTTCAGCCCTCACTTTCAACACCTTTCCCGTCTGTTCAACCTGCTCAGACAACAGGTTCTTTTGGGTTTGGCAACTTTGGTCAAACACAAACAGGTACTTGGTAAATTTAGTCTTTAACTAACTTTTCTGTAAATCTTCAATAATTTTATGGCTGATTCCCCCCCACCCCCCTTTTTCTTTGGTGCCTTAATATAGCTGGTACAAGTGGTTTTGGAGGCATGCCAAGCATTTTTGGTCAGAGTACTTTTGGACAATCGTACGTTCTTCCCTTTTTTTTTGTGGTCATGGACAATTCCTTTTTTTCATATGCACACACGACCATCTCAATAACACAGGATGGCTTAGTTTTTTTATGTGCGCGTCATGTCACAGCTTTATGAGTATTCAACATTATTTCCTTACTTGACTTTTTGGCCCAGCCCTTGGGTTAGCCCTTGTCATCATGTGAAATTTTGCTTAATTGTGCATCTATTTCTACTTTTAAGCCTTGTTTTGGTACTTTATGTGACTCTGGTTTGTTTGTAACAGGTCTGTTACTCAGGGCTCTGCAGTTGCACAACCACTTCCTGTTGCAAATCCTTTTGGAACTCTACCTGCAATGCCTCAGATGTCAATTGGTCGTTCAGGGACTGCACCTTCCATTCAATATGGAATTTCTAGCCTGCCAGTAAGCATGACTTGTCCTGTCCAGTCAGAACTAAAAACAAAAAAAAAAACAAAACAAAACAAAACAAAACAAAAAGCCTAGATGAACTAAAAACTATGAGTTGTTTTAATGTATAATTTATTTTGGTGGGACTCTGTTTCAATTTGATTATTAAATTGAAATTTCAATTTTCATTGTTATATTTTGTTTGTAATTGTAATTACCATGTCTGAACTTCTTTTCTGAAGAGCTAGTTATGAGATTTATCATCTGCATGTGGTGACATAGTTTTCTAAACAGGTTGTTGACAAACCTGCTCCTGTTAGAATATCATCTTTGTTGACTTCTCGCCACCTTTCTCAAAGGCGGATTAGGTTGCCTGCAAGGAAATATCATCCTAAAAATGATGGTCCGAAGGTGATGATGATTCCTCTGGTAAAACTTAGTATCTCATTTTAAAATAGAAACCCTTTCTTACACTTCATTGCTTAATTTTGATATCCAGGTGCCATTTTTCACTGATGATGAAGAAACTCCGAGCACACCTAAGGCAGATGCTCTTTTCATTCCCAGGGAGAATCCTAGAGCTCTTGTTATTCGCCCCTTGGAACAGTGGCCTCCAAGAACAAATGTGGATAAATCATCTCCATTGAAGGACACATCTAGTCCAACACATGAGAATGGTAAAATTTTCTTGTATTTTAAATTTTGTGGGCCTAAATGCTCAATCTTTAGGTATGGGAACAATGGAAAATGTGCCAAATTCATTATTGGGGCTGGAACAAAGAATTATTTTGCTTGTATTAAACTAATGTTGTAGCTGGTATCTGTTTTGTCACCATAAATGGAATGTTATGGGGAGGGGAATTCCTAAACTAACACAGGATACGGTAGTAAAAAAGTGATGTGATTTTTTTTTTTTACTTGACTTAGAATATAGCCTTTGACAAAGCCCAATGATGAAAATTGATCTATGTAGCTAACCTCACTTACACAAGACTTCTTTTTTGGTTCGGTTTGGTTTAGCTGGTATTTGTTGGGTTGATATTTGTTTTCACAATCTTGTTGCTCAATCAAAGTGAGTCCTTATATTGATTTAAATTGTCAGTTTGGATGACTTTTGGATTATTTTCGGCCTTATGGATGCTACTTTCCCCTTATAATGCTTTGGTAGATCTTGGGCACATTCATAAAGAATGTTGGTGTTTCAAATTTGATACTTTAAAATTTATCGGGAATGAATATGTTTTTTATACCACTTCTTTCTTTGTGGTCTTTGAGTGTGGTATATGATACTTCTTAAGTTCTAGACTTGAAGCATATCATTCCCCCATCCCCAACCAAGAGGGAGGGAGAGAGGCTGAACAAATAGATATAGGTTTTATTCATATGGACAGTTAATTGTGTTTTCCTGTCAAATTTTAGGCTTCATTGCCTATTGCTGAATCTTAAAGCATTGCTCTTTACGTTCAGGTAAAACATCTGAAGCTGTTTCCATTTCTTTGAATGGCTCTAGTGCAGAGGATAAATATAGTAAGTAATCGGTTGTGCTTAGTTTTATATATTAACTTTCCAGTTATTGCTGACTTGTTTTATTTTTTGTTCTTTAATCTTCTACGGTGAAAATAGTTTCAGTCTATCCTTTTGTAGTTGTCAGTAGTCATTCTGCATTAATGTAGGAAAGAGATTGTTCAAATTTCAATGTGGAGGACATAGACAAGGTTACATAGCATTGATTTTTTAGCACAGGAACTTGGACATGAGATTGATGTAGTTATTGCCCTTTGACAATATTGGTCTTCACAGACATTTGTTTTGGGTTGGCTGAAACTCTTCCTTGCACTTGGGATTCTAATGGAGCATAGTCAATGCGCATTATTGGTCTTCAATTGATTAGGTCAATGCATCATTATGCACACATAATGCTGAAGTTAGGCGTCATATTGAGCTTGGGCTAGGCTCAGCCATCTTAAATCTGTAGATTTAACAATATTTGGGCAGACTAGTTTGACATTTTTGGCAATGTCCTAAAAAGGATTGATGTCAGGTGTCTGGCATACTAAAATTGAACAGAATATTACATAATCTTGCAAAGCTGAGGTATGTTGCCTTGTGCTAATATGGAAAGAAGGCTGAGGGCTGAGGCGAAGTGTTGGGATTATGATAGGAATGTGAAGTTTCTGATCTATTCCTTTGGAACAGGAAATGTGAAGGACCAACCCCATCATTTTTTACCAGCTCTCTGTTCCCTGCCCTTTTCATTCTTTAATCTGAGTTGTCTTACACCGCGCCTTTGTTGTAAATATTTGATTTGGAATTTCTTTGGTTCTTTGTTCACTGATTTTTTCTTGTCATTCCCGACTTGTTTTTCAGTATTTAAAGAACAAATTGTTTCTAGAAACATATGAGCAAAATTCATGAATATTACTTTTAAATGAGTTTCCTACTTATATACACCCAATGTTATCTTGCGCTATTGTCGATAGATAACAATATATTTTGTTAATAGTTTGTTCCATTCTAATGGAGAAAATTAAAGTCACCTGTTGTGCTCTATATTAAAGATTAGCATTTTGATTGCAGTTAATGAAAAAATTTGTTGGCTTAACCTTATACATAATAGAGTGAACTTCAAAGTTTGTGGCGTATTTGTGATGCCCAAAATTCTTGCACTTCATAGAATAATACGACCACAAATAGGACGTTGATCAAGGATACCCATTAATAATCACAGATCATTTTTCCAAAACATCCGTTCATCAATTTAGAAAAAGGGCAAAATTTATTTTACCCTCTCTTGATTTGAGGCTGGAGCACTTTGCCTCCAGTGGTTCAAATGTAGTCAGTAAAGTCTCCATGTGATTTTGGACTAATTGTCACTGTTAGTTTTTTAATCCAAATTAACGGAAGGTGTATCTCACACACCATTTTTTAAAGTAGGCTTGGTTTTTTGAAAAAATAAAGTGAAATTAACACAACAAAAAGATAATTTTACCTCCATCTTCTCCAAACCTAAAATTAGATTAAGATATTAATTAAAATTAAATTAAATTAAATTAAAATATAATTAAGGATTGATTTAAAATATAAAATAAATAATAATTAAAGATTGATCTAAAATATAATTAAATTAAAATTAGATTAAGATGTTAGGAATTACAATAAATAATTAAGGGTTTGGGATTAATTGTGATCTAAAATATAATTTGATTAAAAAGTTGGAAATTATAATAAATAATAAGGATTTATGATTAATTGTGTTCTAAAATATAATCAAATTAAAATTGGATAAAAAGTTAGAAATTATAATAAATAATCAAGAATTTATGATTAATTGTGATTTAATTGAATTAATGTTAGAAATTATAAATTATGTCTATGAGAGAGGAGAGAAAGAGAGAAAATAATAAGAAAAATGCATTGGGTTTGAGGGTATTATAGTTATTTCTCGTCTATAGTTAACGAAGTTAACGGTTGCACTTTAGTCCAAAATCACACTGGGGTTTTCTAGTTATATTTGAACCATTACTATAGGACGTAAAGTGCTCCGACCTCAAAACCACAAAGGGGTCAAACGAATTTTGCCCCTAGAAAAAATCCTCAAAGTTCAATTTAATATTATCGTGAATAAAACAACATTAAGTGGTTATTTCAAGTCCATTAGATTCAGAACTTAATCTAAAGAGAAAGGAGACTTGATCAGCTTTTAAGTCAACCAAGATTCATAAGGTTGGTTGTCACCTTCGTTCGCCCTATCCTGTTCGCCTCTCCAAATTCTTCTTTGGTACCTGGCATGAGCTGCGAAGCCCAATAAGATACAACAAACCTGATACTACCCTAACCAAGGATTTTCAAAACTATAGTTACAGCTTAACAAGACATCACCATTATAGGAAATAATGAGAAGCATGAATACAGGTAAATATCAATCAATGCAAGTAATCAAATACCGTATTCTGAAGTACCTAGAGCTCGTTAATTAAGTTTGTCTAGGTAACTCCCTGTGGAGTACTGTTCCTACCTACCCAACCACTATGAATTGGTCATGAGCTATTCAGATTCTCCCTTAGTTACATTTCAAAACGTTACTATGGTAATCACCAAGGATGCCTACTGCCAGAGTTATGTATCCAAGTAATGGCATCATTAGTCTACCCCACGGGAATGGTTTGTCAGGAGTACTCTTCCTATGTTCCACTTTCACATCCACCCTTATGCCAAAATTAAATGCTAATGAGATTCAGAATATGTCCAGTGCCATCTTAGCACTTGGAGTCACTATCTAATCTTTTTGGGAAAAATAGAAAATCCTGACACCTATTAGTATAGGCCACCAACCCACCACGACCAAATAACTAGGTCTGGGAGTTTAGGTATAAGAGGGCAAGGTCATGAATTGAGCATTTCTAACTCAATCAATCTAAAGATCGGCCTCTACTAATTCTTGATATGAGAATCATTGCCAAAATATGTCCATATTCCGATTATTAATGCTAACTTTACTACGTGAAGTAAATAAGTATAGAGTAAATCACTTATTTTGGAAAGTTACTATCCTCTCTATGATGAGAAATGTTTTATTGACAACCTCAATGGGTTGGCCTGGTGGCAAAGCCTTTGGTCTTGGGGGTATGCTCCCTCCAAGGTTTAGGGATCGAAACCTCTTAGGTGCTAACAATTTCTTAGTGCCATCGGACTGGGGAAAGCTCTTCAATTAACCGTGGTGCACTTGTGGGAAACTCCATGCTAAGGACCTATGCACCTCTAGGGATTAGTCGTGGTGCACTTGTGGGAAACTCCTTGCTAAGAGCCTATGCACCTATAGGGATTAGTCAGGTTTTGATTCGAATACTCCGGTGCCAATCAAAAAAAAAAAAATTAAAAATGATGAAAAACTATCTTGAGAGGGATATAGAGGCATTTCCAACTTAGGCGAAATGTCATCCAACCAATGAGTAAACATAGAGATATCTCAGGCAAGCAAATAGCCTTATGGTAGCATGCTGGACATAGCAAGAAAGCAAAATGTGAAGGAAAGAAGAGAAGCTCACCTAGTACTTCTTTGCACCAAGCCAAAAGCAGAATGTGTTAGAAAACAAAGAAAAATATACATAATCCTAAATGCAATAGAACTCATAAAAATGGTTCCTATGGGCTCGGTTGTCACTAAAATGTCATTTGAATCATCTCAAGCATAGTGAATCATCTTAACATATAATCAACACAACAATATACTTTCAATATCTTGTGCGATAAACTGGGCCTAAATGCATGGACGAAGCTAAGGACAAAATAGAAATATAGAGAGTAAAGAAAGAAAGCAAAGTAAAAGATAGATGATGACCAAGGTCTACCCCTAAACCATGGAAATAGGCGTAAATCCGCATCAGAGGCTAGATAAAGGCCTGAATCCATGAAATAGTCAAATCAAGGCGATAGATCTAGCTATCATCATGAACTAAGCTATAGGCGTAACAAAAATGCTAAAAAGTGCGAGGAAGCAAGAAGAAAATGAGATAGATATAGATAACTATTCAAATCTACTGCCAACCGCATGGATAGAGGTGTAAATCTCACATAAGAGTGAGCCGACTACCAAAATCCATGAAATAGTCTAGAGGGAATATATTCCATTCACCATCAAAGAGAACTAAACTAGAAGTATAAGAACAATAAAGTAGAGTAGATAATAACCAAAATCTACCTTCAAAGCATGAAAATGAGTGTAAATCTTGTTCAAGAAACTAGATAAAGGCTCAAATCCATGAACTAGTTGATTAGAGGACGGTAGATCTCATCATCATGATGAACGACAGTAAGAACATGATGGAAATGCTATACAACACAGAAAAAGAAGAAGAAGGGGTGGTAGAGAGTGATAATGACCCAAATATACTCCCAAAAGCATGAAAATGAGTGTTAGTCTTGCCTAAAAGGCAAGAGAAAGGCTTGAATCCATGAAATAAGTAATAGGAGGGGTAGATTCAACCATTATCAAGTCATCAAAGATATAATGCATGTTTGTCTATCAAGAAAATGCAAGAAAATTGAGAAGAAAAAAAGAAGAGTAAGATTTGTTTAAAGTAAAGAGATTTGACAAAGATCTCTACTATACATGCCCAAATACTAAGACTAATCCACTAATATAATTAATCTCAAAGCAATAATAATGTGTTTGGATACCAAGAAAAGAAAAGGAAGTGAGAGAAAATGTAATAAAAGAGAGGTATACCTTTCTTTTAGCTTAGAGTAAGAAGTGAAACCAAAGCAATGGATGGAGCCTCAAAGCTTCAATTGAGATAATTAACCTCAAGGACCAACTATCAATGGAGGGAGAGGAGAATTGAGGGTATATTTTGGCATAAATTTTGGCTATGTGAGGGAGAGGGAAGTTGTCTCTCTCTCTCTCTCTACCCAAATGAGTGTATATATTGGCCAGAGGGGGCCTAAATATGCTTGTATGCATGTGTATCCAATATATATGCGTATAGGATATTCCAAGATGCTGGGGGGGACCCCACTGAAGAATCTGCCTAAGAAAACTACAACCTGCGGCCGTGGGTCCACCCACGGGTTGCCCCAGACAGCTTTACTAGGTGAACTTCAAATAGACGTATCTTCTTCTTCTAGAGTTGGAAGTAGGTCAATTTTGTGTCTAAATTGAAGTATTGAAAGTAAGCTTTCCAAGGATTCCAGTCTCATATCAAGATTCAAAGTGTGGAGAGTGAAATGAGTAAAATAGTGTAGATTACTCAAAAATAAATGTCTGAATTTGGGGTTTTTGAAAAGAAAAACTTGGATCAATCAAACATGTGAAGCGACAACTTGAAATACTTTTGGAAAATACCTTGCTTGGTTTCCAGTTTTTCAAAACACTTTTCAGAAAATTCTACTTTCTTATTTTCCGTATTTTTTTGTTTTTACTGAATTTTTTTAATATTTTAAGCAATTTTTTTTACTTTTTAGATACACCTAACATAAATACACCTAAAAAGTAAAAAAATTGTAAAAAAAATCTTTTAAAAATTCACTAAATACTAAAAATACAAAAAAATATTTTTTGTATTTTTATGTATTTATTAATTTTTTATAATATTTTTCACAAATTTTTTATTTTTTAGATACATCTAAGTAAGGTGCATCTAAAAAAGTAAAAAAAAATGTTTAAATTTAAAAAATATTCACTAAAAACAAAAAAACTCAAAAACCAAAAAAATCAGTTTTCAAAAAACTTAATCCAAAAAACTCAAACCAAACACACTGACTTTTTTTTGTTTTTTTTTTTTTCGGTTTAGAAAACATTTTGACTAAAAGAGGGGTTAGGTTTGGGTTTGGGATTTCAACATTTGAATAGCTGTTCCGAGAGGATCAAAATCGTTCATTTTTGTTTCATTGAGGAGCTTTAGAAGGCATCCAAGTTTTAGGGCTGGTCAAAATGAGGTGTCTACACCGCCCAATAATTGTAGGAACATTTTACACATGAATAAAGCAATAACAGTAGATGGATCATGATAAAACACATGCAAAGGAGGAATGGGGCTCATGGAAGATGTGCAAGCATATATAAGTTAAAGGGGTAGCATGCATTGGGTTTTCTAACTTCAAGCATGTTTCTGTCATGTTTCCAACCGTTACACCTCTTATGGAATATACACAACAGCCATGAGAAGATATCTAAGGAATTTGAACCTTAACAGCGTTCTCAAAATTATTCTTAAGGTCCTTGGCTTCTTTCTTCTCCCTTCTACTTCCTCTCCTTTCTTCCTTCCTTTCTCTCTTGTTTCTCTCTCCTCTCTTCTCTCTCTTAGCCGAATGTCTCTGTGTGCAAAGGGGGGAAAGAGGTGCTCAACATAAAGGCACAATGTTGGTTGAAATAAAAATATATGAAAAGTCAGTTAATTTCCTTTCTTGATGTCTCATTTGTTTGACTTGTCACCTATTCTAACCTAGTTTGGGCTGAGAGGGGAAAAAGAGATGGCCTAGGGAGGTGAGCCCCTTGTCCGGCCAAATGAAAATGGATTGGAACTAATATCCATTATTATGATCATATATATATAAGCTAAGGATCTTTTGACTACAGTAGTTTAGTTTATGACTTGGTTTCCAAAATTGAGATTCTGTTACAAAGATACATGCGCAAAATTTCACAGACGAATTTAAATTAAGTAGAATTGTATACTAAGGTAACACTTAGTATCACTAATCAATAATGAAAATAATAGTTGCGAGGATTTACTATTCGTAATAAACTGATTAATGTTTATCTGTTAAAAAAAAAAAAAAAACAGATTCTTACAGTGTCTCAATACCAATGGCCTTGTGGCCAAACACCATGTTAATTTCACCTATAATGAGATTTAGATCTGGCATTTCTTGATAGAGCGCATTGATTGCCACCCTGCCCATATCCTCTCCAATGCAGTTCAATGTGGAAATTGCGTGTCTACAGGTTATTATCGTTTGATATTCGATTTGGATTGCTTAGGGGGGACAAAATCTTTGTTTAAGTTGATCTTGCACTTGACATGGCAAACAGCTACAATGCTTCTTTTTTTACCCATGTAAACTTGGTCCTTGTCATACTTGTGAGAGATCGCGGAATTCGATAATCTTGAGTTTAGGCTGATTGGTGTTATGTATTCAATTACTTATCCAAAAAAACATGTTATGTATTCAATTACAGTTTACAGCCTTCTCTTTTGGGTGTACTTGGAGGAGCTTCATACAAGAACCTAAGCATCATTAATTCACCATGCTCCAACCAATGGATTAAATGCTTCTTTTTTCAACCGTGTAAACTTGGTCCTTGTCATATCTGTGAGAGATCAATGAACTTGATAATCATGAGTTTAGGCTGATTGGTATGGTGTATTCTATTACGGTTCACAACTGTACTTGGAGGGGCTTCAAACAAGAACCTAAGCATCATTAATTCACCATGCGTCAACCAATGGATGAAGTGCTTCTTGTGCTATTTCACAACCATGCTACTGTCCTGTGGCCCTAAAAGTAGGAGTTGAACTATTTGATTGCTTCTTGTGGCCTGCCCTTTTCTTGTATTTCTTTTTGGGCTTTTTTTTTTTTTTTTTTCCTTTTCTTAACTTCAAAAATTCGTGAGGCCGAGGGGTTGTTTGTGTGGATGCGAGCAGCAGTAGTAGCGGAGTTATGTGAACTCGTTGAATCTCTCCCTGTGCATTTCATTTTCTTGTACCTTTAATTTTATGTTTATAATGAAAATTTTCCTTTGCTGATAAAAAATAAAATAAAATAAAATAAAACTATTTGATTACTTCTTGGGTGATGTGTGAGCCCTTCAATCATTTACTCAAATGGAAGTCGAGTTCTCAATTTTTTCTTGTATGTTTCATTTTCAAATTTATCCTTGGTTTATTTTCTTCTTTATACATTTCTGACAGAAATCAGATTTCTTCTCACATTTGTATTACTTGATTTTTATCCCTTGCCTTTTTATACCAATACCTTCATTACTCCACTCATAACTCCAATTCTTTCCCTAAGCAATAGCCACTGGCTAGCTTATTCCATCACCTAGACTGCTAAAGGTCGCCACTGCGAATGTGCTCCACTCATATGCATTCGGTATATAGTTCAATTTGCATTAGATATACAGACAGTAGGTCAGCTTGTGCGGCTTTTTTGTTATATCTGTTTCATCTGTGGTTTTGTTCTATGATGTCAATCTATTTCATAATAGTAATTATTTAATGAGAATAGTCTTGATTAGGTTTTTTGCAAGGTTTCTATGGATTAAATTCATATTTTCCTGTGTTACCATTTGTCGTCACAGAAACTGGAGTGCCTTTTGAAACTAGATTTGGATACTTGGAAGCTACTCTATGTGGATCTAATATAGAGCTAAATTTTGATTCAATTTTGCGTCTTTGGTACTTGAGCTTGCTTCCGTTCTCTCATTATACCGAACTCTTGCATGAGAGGTGTGTGATGGATGGTTGTTTGTGCGCTACATGCCGGGATTTCCTTTGTGTTTATTTAGTGCTGCTGCTTTTGGTAGTTCTACTAGATTGACAAATAATGGAGAGAAAAGTCCTGCCTGTTAGTTAGCTTTAATCCGATGACGTTACTCATTGTCAGTAGGAGAGAGTTGAGTTAGAATTTTATTATACAATTATTATACAAATTTTATTTTCTGTACGATCTTACGATTCTTGATTTAATTCTACTATTCAGTCCTGTAAACCCCTCCTGCAATCTCATTTCCCCCATATGTTTTGACCTTAATTCAATTTGATCTTGCAGAAGGTCCAGTTGAAAATGGTCTTGTGAAGGAACTTCGAGGTCATCCTGTCAGACCAAACCATAAACAACCCAATGGAGTCCATGATGATCATCCAAACCAGAAAGGGGACTCTTACATTACTCTAACTGGGCACAGAGCTGGTGAGGCAGCAATTGTGTATGAGCATGGGGCTGATATTGAGGCACTTATGCCTAAGCTTCGTCACTCTGACTATTACACAGAGCCTCGAATCCAAGAACTGGCTGCCAAGGAAAGGGCTGAACCGGGGTTCTGCCGTCGTGTAAAGGACTTTGTAGTGGGACGACATGGCTATGGTAGCATCAGTTTCATTGGCGAGACAGATGTGAGGCGACTTGATCTCGAGTCACTTATTCAATTTAACAACAGAGAGGTGATTGTTTACATGGATGAGTCCAAGAAACCTCCAGTTGGACAAGGTCTCAACAAGCCTGCTGAGGTAACACTTCTCAACATCAAATGTTTTGACAAGAAGACTGGGCGTCAGTATACAGAGGGCCCCAAAATTGATAGATACGAGGAGATGCTCAAAAGAAAAGCCGAGGATCAAGGTGCTGAGTTTGTGTCCTATGACCCTGTCAAAGGAGAATGGAAGTTCAGAGTCAACCATTTCAGCCAGTACCGCCTTCGAGATGAAGATGAAGATGAAGATGAACACAAAAATAACTACTGAATATGCTTGCTGCTGTTTTAGATGAAAAAAGACTTGTTCTGGTTTTTATTATGCTATTGTTGTGCTGCCTCCTCCTATATATAGAAGAATTACCCTGGAATTTTGTCTTTGCAGTGGAATGGGACTGTTAATCACATGCTTGCTTTTGTATTTGTGGCTTCTTTCCTTTGTTTCTTATAAAAAAGGGTTTTTTCTTCATTTTGGTGGCTTGGTTTGTTCTGATATATGTACCCGTTTGCCTCTCATCTGCTTTTATGACAATAGTATATATCCATTGTTTCACTTTTTTCTCCTTTAATTATCTTGTCCATATGATGAATGCACCAATCACAATTATATCCTTTTAATGGTTACACCAGACAATGCAGTAACAGTGCATTTTTGTTGTGGATATTAGTAGCATTAGAACCAAGAACCCAGAAGAATGTAATTAGAGTGCCCTAGTGGAGAAAAACTGGTGTTGTATTCTTAGGTATTGAAATGTTTGTGTTATTTAAATATTGAAAATCAACTTTTAATTAATTTGAATAAGAAGAATAGTTGTTTCTAATATATTAATTGAAAGTAATTGTTGAATAGAGATTTAGGTCATGTTTGGTACGATAAAACCAAAAGAAGTGGTAATAGAATGAAAGTGAGAATGAAATATAAGGTTGAATGGAATGGAATGCTCATTTTCATTTCTTTTGTTTGGTTGTCGACATAGAATGGCAAATGAATAAGATTATAATTCTCATTGTCATGTTTGATTATGCCTATTAAAGTAACGGAATGGAATAAGTTTTTGTTATTACATTTATTTTTTTAACAAGTTAGTAACAAATAAATTTAAAAAAAGAGTTATAGATCTAATAGTGTTGATAGTTGTGGAAGTGATGGTTATAAGTCATGATAGTGGTGGTGGTGGCAACATCAATGGTGGAGATAGCAGTGGTAATGGTGGTGTCATGACTCGAACCCGTCCTTAAAAGTTTAGATCATAATAGGCCAATAATCTGTAGATTACAGAAGGCCTCAAACGATCATACAAAATATTTATACTAATGAGGCCATAAACGGAAGAATATAATAATGAAAAGTTCATTGAGCTATGCCAAGCATGAGCAAAATTATAAAGTTAACCTCATAACACATTCAAACATTTACATATCCAAGTAAAATATAAGTATCGTAGGAAATTTGTACATCCTGTTTACAAATCCAAGACCATTATAGCAAAAACAAAATAAGGTCAAGGTATGGTATGAGTCAAAGACAAAACTCTATCTAGGAGGCATGACTCGATTGGATCAAAAAAATAGCTCCTGAAACTGATTCTAGGAATGTGCTTCATGCTGTGGATAATACAGTAAAGCAATGTAAATAGATGATCATAAGATCATCATAATATCCATAATCATATATTCAAAATGGCCTTAGGCCCAATCATTTAACAAATGGCATCGGGCCCAATCATATATCCAAACGGCCTCAGACCCAATCATGTAACAAGCGGCCTCAGGCCCAATCATGTAACAAGTGGCCTCAAGCCCAATCATATATCAAGCGGTGTCGAGCCTAATCATATAACAAGCGGCCTCGAGCCTAATCATATAATAAGCGGCCTCGGGCCAATCATATATCAAGCGGCCTCGGGCCCAAGCATATAACAAACGGCATCGGGCCCATATTGCACATGTCATATAATATTAATGAAGTTCTTTCATTTCGATCAAATGATACATTTAAGACTGATTCCAAATCACATGGTATCAAATATTGCTTATCAAAGCTTTCATAACTCCAAGTCATAACGGAGTATTCGTAGGCCTGAATTAATTTGCTGAATTACCATACAGGACAATCGTCAAAGGTTGACATCATACAGAACGTTTATCGTGAATCATTAGCTTATACAAAACATCTAAGACAGATCATAGACAAATGACAGTTACATAGGGTCAAAGTACTTTTCCCAATTTATCATAATCATTGTTCAAAAGGAAACTCATTCATTCTTATCAAAACATACTTTCAGAAACTTGCCATAGCATAATTGCTCCGAAGATTTCAAGCATATTTTATCATTTCGAAATGTGATGACCGGGTATGTAACCCGTCTTACTTTTCTTTTGTGTGTGTTGGGGTTCATCTTGTTAGAGTGTTGGGGTCTAACTTGAGGTCTTGTCAACTGTTGGGTTCATCACTTTTAAAATCTTTTTCTCAAAATTTTCGATCCTATTTATTTTAATTCTGAGTTTCGCTTGTTTTGGGAGGCTTGAAGTTGAATCCAGGGGTTTTTCATTTGAGCTGGAAATTTTCTAGGTGAGGCGAGCCGTCACGCATGAGTCCTTTGCAGACGTCTTGAAGTGAGGCCGCACGTCTTGGAAGTGGGGGCTTGCCAAGGTGCACACTACATTATATGTACATGCGGTTGGAGATGCAGGACATGGGCCGCACGTGCAAGAGTTGAGAGCGGAAAGTACGCGCTGCACGTGCGGGAATCTGCAGACTCCGAAAAGTCTGCTTTTCTTCTTTTCTTGGGGTGAGTATATATCATTTTATATACCTCTCTCTCTCTCTAAAAACCCTTTTCTCCTCATTCTCTCTACATTTCCTACATCAAACCTCACTAGATCTTTGATTTCTCCAAATCCATAAACGTTTTGACCCTAGTTCCTTGATTAAAGTTGGAAAACTCTCTAAGGGCTTCGTTTTGTGCGGTGGAGATTGGATTTCAACATCGTCAAATTTGAGGGTTTCTTCTCTTTTTCTCTTCAAAGTTGAGATAGGGATTTTCTTAGAAGTTATATATATATTTTTACAAGCTATTGTTGATTTGGGACCCTTTTGAAGAGTTTAGAAACTATGATTTTGGCTTATATGTGATGATGATCTAAAAAGTGGGTTTACCCTTTGTTTTTCTTAAAATCTTGAGGACTTGACCACATTGTGGGAATGGATGCTTTGGGGAGAGATTCTCTTTCTTGTAGGATGAAGAAATGACTAGTTTTGGTAAAAACCTAGAGACTTGATATTTATGAGAGATATCGAAAATTTTGAGTATCTACCTATTATCTTGTTAAAATGAACGAATGTTTGGAAATTTTACTTCGTAACGGATACAAATGGGAAATTTTCATGGATTATGAAAATTGGTTGATTTTGAGGCCTATTGTTCAAAAATGTGAATATAGCCATGAAATAACTAAATTCTCGAGAATGCATGAAATAAGGAAGTGTTGCTACTCTTGGATAGATGTAAATCTATATATATATAATGTTGTGAAATTGCTTTGGAAATAGTAACCGAAATGGAGGAATTGCGTGGAAATATTTCAAATGGAAGATTACTATAATTGCATTGATAATTGTTGCATTTGCATTTCATTCTTTTTGGTTATTATAAATTTTGCACCAAGGTTTGAGAACTTTTGCATTGAGAAGGAAATGTTGGGAAATATGATCTAATTTGAAATGTTTTGGGGTAAATACGTTGGTGAGTCCGGATAGGGGATGTAGATGAAATTGATTAAGTTGATCTAAGTGTCCAAGGTGAAAGATTGAAAACACGCGCGAAGAAGGTACCATGTGCCTTCCGATTAGCTACCGGTAAAGTGGGGATTTGGTAGTGCTAGTTATGCCTACTTGCAGACACCAACCTAGGGATTACCTGAGTCGTATTTACCGCCCCGTGAATGCGATGTAAAACTATGAAATTGTTAAAATTTCAATATCATTTTGTGCATGTGGTTTTTGAAAGAATAAAGATGAAATTTTCTTTGAAAGGTATAGCATGGCATGTGCATTTCATTTCATGAGAATTGTATAAAATGTATATACTTTGTTAAGAAATTTATACTAGGCTTTATGCTCACCCTATGGGATCTTGGTGCAGGAAAGGACGTAGTGAGTCTGCCAAACTAGGGCGTGGATGTGTGTGTTGAGAGCACAACGCTCTATTTTGTTATGACTGTATTTTTGTAAGCCAAGGGCTATAAATGTATGGGTTCGAGAAACCACCTTTTGTGTAACCGGGCTTAAGCCTTGGAACTTGTAAGCCCTTGAGGGCATTTATTTATTTTGACTAAATCTTCTACATGCTATAGATTCATGTGCTAGAATTCATCGAATGTATATCCACATGTGGAACTATTTTGTTCGAACCTCAGAATCTTTTAATGCAAGCATTGGGGAATTATTTCGATTTGTCATAAGGAGTAATGGATGTTATGTTATCATCATGTATATTTCCTTGGGGAGTTACACGAAAACACTCATCAAGGCATATAATTTATACAAAACATAAGTTCCACAATTCCAAAGTATTTCATATGAAAATACCGTTACAAAGAAATTATTCACAATGCTTGGTCGGATGATACTTCTTAACGACTTCGGTAAACATAATCGTCACGACCCAAACCCGCCCTATTTACGTTTTAGCATCAGAATCGCCAAGAATCCGAGATTACCAAAGGCTTGCTTAAAGAAAATAGTAATTGAGTATAGAAATTTGGTGAAACCAATACAGTAATTAAAAGATGTCCAATGAGCTGTGACAGTCTGTATGCAAAAAGACTTTTCATACATATATACAGTTAGTACCAAAACAATATGCACAGTATTTACAATTATCCAGATCATGGACTTGATCCCTATTAAGACAGTACAGTACAAGAACATTCAGTCTACACAGATCAAAAACAAAAAGGGGAAAACTAAAAGACCCCAAACAGCCTCGGCTTTAACAGGCTCAGAACCTCGCAGTGAGACACATAGGTTGGCTTGACAAAACGAGAGCTTGCCTGACATCCCTAGCAGCGGTCCGGTGCCTGAACACCTACATATATATATGAGCAGTGAGCTAAAGCCCAGTGAATAACATAATGCGTAAAGAGGTTAAGAATGAATGTCCTTTCAGTATTGAAAACAATCATTTCAATCAGTATATCAGTTACTCAGTCATAGTAGTCATATGTGGTACATCCAATAGCAAAACAAGACAAGAGGTCTAAACAAAGCTGAGCGTACCGATTGATGGCCATCATATCGATGCGATAATGGTTCGAACATGTGAACCAACAGAAATCTCTGTGACGATGGCGATGCTGACAAGATGGCGGTAGGTCGCTAAGGATGCCACAATACAGTTCACAATTAAGACATCATTCATTCAGTAACAGTATCATTTCAGAAAACAGTACAGTTCAATTGTTCAGAAGATAATCATTTTTGAACATATCTTTACAACATTGTTACTCACAAAGTTTTGGGCTACAGATAAGCTAGAACGTCTTCGGATGCCAATCCTACACAGTTACAGAGTGAACACACACTAAGCTACACAGTTGGAAAAAGTAATAGCTTAATCCCTAATTTGACTCGGTGTGGTTCTATAACAATATCCTCATTAAGATGCCTTAAACTAGGCTTAAGAATGCCTAGGATGGAATGAGGATGCAAAGATGCACTTTAAAAATATTTTCAGCATTTTCAGTAAACGGAGGTCCCGCTCGAGTGTAGGTTTCCTTGCTCGAGCGGACATGCAAACAAAAGGCTCCGCTTGAGCGTAAACTTTCCCACTCGAGCGGTCTGCAAAACAGGACAAAAGTACTGGATGGATGAAAATCACGCTCGACGGGCACTTGATCCCCGCTCGAGCGTGTGACTTAGGTCTCTGCTCGAGCGTCCATTCTTCCGCTCGAGCGGACTGTAAAACAAATGAAAGTGCTGGGAACACAATTTTCCCGCTCGAGCGCCAGTTTACCCGCTCGAGCGTGAGTCTAAATTCTGGAAATTCCAGATTCAAACCTCAAGCTCAAAACCAAGTTTTAAAACACCAAACTCGATCCCCTTGGGCAAATTTTCTGGAAAACTCTTGTAAGTTCATAATATAACATGATTCAAAGATCAATTTGAGAAATCAAAGCCCAAAGGTAGTTCAATTCAATCCAATTTCAAACCAAAGTTCAAGAACATACTTCCAATGTGACATACATGAGTTTAATCAACTTCAACGCTTCAAATACTTGCTCCAAAGAGCCAATTCCTTCAAAATCAAGATGAATTCATGGACTATAACAATAATATGGACATGCATACAAGAATTTTCATGAAAACAACTTTAAATTTCAAGATGTGCACATGCATGCATGGTACAAGCTTCAATTCAACAATCTTCAACCAATTTACGATCTTAAGCTCCTATTTACCATGAACCATGCAACAATTACTTGAATTCACAAACAATAAGGTAAATGTCCTACCTTAGGTCTTGAATGCAAGATATGGGAGCTCAATTATGCAAATTATCCTTCAACTCCTATAATTTCCAAGCAAAACCTCCAAGTTGAACTCAATTCTCTCACTTTCTCACTCTAGTCGGTTTTAGGCTCAAGAATGGGCTAATGAAATGTTGTAGATTAAGTCTCAAATATTGTGGGGATAGGCCACTAAGTGGCATTTTGGTGAATAAGTCTAACTCTTGCAATTTAGCTTTATTTAATCTAATTTAATCATTCCAAATCAAATTTCAATTAAATATACCATAAAAATCACATTAATTCTAATTAGCATAAAACATTAATCAATTTCAGATTCGGCCGCCGATAAGGCCTCAATTCGCAGTTTAAAGCATAAAACACGAACAGATCATTTAAACGACAAACAAATAAATATGCAAACAACACAATATATTCATGCAATTAATTCAGAATTTCAGTCTAATCATTTACTTATCTAGTTCAGTCACAGTTTAGCAGTAAGCAATGGTCCTATCAGTAAACAGTAGTGAGGGTTGTCACAATAACTAAGCATAACATTTCAAAACACATTGTCTTCAATTCACTTAATCAATTTATTCATTACATAACCGTTCAATCATTCCCCATTCTTTAATTCCTCTTAGGTGTTTAATGCTAAACTTGTCTACATGTGAATCACATACAAGGCATGTGTCAAAGATGTACTTTAAATGGCCGTAAATGTTCATGACTTAAATTAAAATTTCCTACAACAATTTCATATGTTTTTAATTGAAAATATCATGTTTACATATTTAAGGTTTAAGGAAATAGCAAAGAAGCGAAAGGAAACTAAGTCAGGGTAGGAAATGGCATGAAACGGTTAAAAGAAAATAAACAGCCTTTACTAATTTGAGCATATCTATTTTTGTACTTAGAATTTGGATGTGGGACCACCACCATTAGAAACTAGACTTCCAAGGCATGAATTTAGGCTCAAGAATCACTTAAAATGGAATCTGGATGAAGGAGATATGCCTTTTTGAAGTTAGGTTAAAACTGGGGTTCCGCACATGCAGAAGTCTTCACTGCTCATGTGTCCCAAATCCGCTCAAGCGGAAACACTAGCCGCTCAAGCGCCCAGAGAGCAAAATGAAAACCTTTGTTTTTCTTCATGTTCCACTCGTGCGGAGCCTGTGGCACTCGTGCAATCTAGGCAAACTCAGACAGTCCAAAAATGGCTCAAAGATGCAAACTTCCCAAGCTCATTTCCAAGTCCAAATCAAAGCAAAACTCACTCGAAAACATGATATACTAGCATGATATAAGTATAATTCTACATTACACACATCAATCTTGCCTCACCATTAGATTCATGGTCTAATTTATTTCATATATTTATAAATTACATACACAAGCTCAATATACATACAACATAGTGAATCTTCCAACAAATCTTGGTTGTATGAACCATCTAGAGTTTATTTCATGGAGTAATCACAAGAATGAACTCAAATCAAGCAAAAATGAAGAGATTAGGGTTCAATTTCACACATTTAGCTCTAGCCATTACATAACTCAAAACCCTAGTTCAAAATTCCCAATTCCTTCTTGATTCCATGACAAAGATGAGCTAAAGACAAAGATTGTAAGTAAATTAACATACCTTAACTCAAATCTAAGGTTTGTGTCAAGACCCAAACCCGTCCCTATGGGTTTAGCACCGTAACCGGCCAGTAATCCGAGATTACCGAAGGCCTGCTTAACAGTAAAATAGTAATAACGAGTACAGGGGCTAGCGGAAGCCAAAACAGTAATTAAAAGATGTCCAATGAGCCGTGACAGTCTGTATGCAAAAAGACTTTTCATAACATATATACAATCAGTTCCAAACAGTATGCACAATATTTACAATCATTCAGGATAGGGACTTAATCCCTATTAGAACAGTACAGTACAATCTCATTCAGTCTATACAGGACACATACAAAAGGGGGGGAACTAAAACACCCCGAGCAGCCGCAGCTTGAACAGTTTTGGAACCTCAAAGTGAGGCACAAAGGTTGGCTTGACAAAACAGGAGCTTATTCTGACGCTTCTAGCAACGGTCTGGTGCCTGTACACCTACATATATATATGACCAGTGAGCTAAAGCCCAGTGAATAACATATACGTAAAGAGTTTAAGAATGAATGTCCTTTCAGTATTCAAAACAGTTATTTATATCAGTATAACAGTTATTCAGTCATAGCAATTATATGTGGTACATCCGATTAGCAAAGCATCTGATGAGGTCTTAACAGACAAACGATCGATTAATGGCCATCATATCGATGCGATGAGTGGTTCCAACATGGGAACTGACAGTGATCTCTGTGACGAGAGCGATGACAAAGACAAGATAAGAAATTGCCATGAATGCCACGAATACAGTTCGCAATTAGGACAAGCATTCATTCAGTAAACAGTGTTATTTCATAAAACAGTTCAGTCATTCGTTCAGAAAGTAATCTCAATCGAACATATCTTTACAACATTTTTACTCACAGAGTTCTGGGCTACAGATAAGTTAGAGCGTCTCCGGATGCCAACCCTACACAGTTACAGAGTGAACATACACTAAGCTACACAGTTGGGAAAAATAATAACTTAATCCCTAATTTGCCTCGGTGTGGTTCTACATCAATATCCTCCTTAAGATGCCTTAAACATGCCCTAGGAATGCCTAGGATGGAAAGAGGATGCAAAGATGCACTTTTAAATACTTTACAAAATTTTCAGAAAGTAGGGGTCACGCTCGAGCGTGGCTTTCTACGCTCGAGTGGACATGTAGACAAAGGTTCCCGCTCGAGCGTCACTTCCCTCGCTCGAGCAGACTGCAAAACATGGCAAAAGTACTGGATGCATAAAATTCACACTCGACAGGCGCTCGACCCCCGCTCGAGCGTATGACTCAGGTCCCCGCTCGAGTGTGCATTTCCCCGCTCGAGCGGACTGTAAAACAATGCAAAGTGCTGGGAGCACGTATTCCACGCTCGAGCGCCAATTTCCCCGCTCGAGCGTGAGTCCAAATTCTGGAAATTCCAGATTTGAACCTCAAGCTCAAAACCAAGTTTTCATGCATCAAATTCGATCCTTTAGGGCCAATTTTCTGGAAAACACTTGTAAATTCATAGTATAACATGATTCAAAGCTCAATTTATAAAATCAAGGCCCAAAGGTGAATCAATTAAACCCAATTTCAAACCAAACTTCAAGAACATACTTCAAATGTAACATGCATGCGTTCAATCAAATTCAAAGCTTCAATTACTTGCTTAAATAAGCTCAATTGCCTCAAAAACAAGATGAATTCATGGACTAAGCTCAAGATATGAACATGCATGTGGAATTTCATGAAAAACAACCTCAAAATGCAAGACCATGCACATGCATGTATGGATTAAGCTCCAATTCAACATTATTAGACTAAATCAAAACTCAATTCATGCATAAATCAAGAACCATGCAAGAACTAACTTAAATACATTAATGAGAGATTGAATATCCTACCTTGAGTTCTCAATTACAAGTCTAGAAGCTCAATTTGCCAATTATCTTCCAAAATCTCTAAGCCTCCAAGCAAATCAAAATGAAACCAAGTTTTTCTCCTAGCTCTCTCTCTCTAGTCGATTTGGTGCAAGCAAATGGCTGAAGAAGTGTTGATTCTAAGTCTCAAAATATGACATGGAGTGGGCCACTAAGTAGCAAGGTTGTAAATAAGGCCAACTCTTGTAATTTATCAATATTTAATCTAATTTAATCATACCAAATCACATTTCAATTGAATATACCATAAAATCATATAAATCTTAATTAGCACAAAACGTCAATCAATTTTAGATTCGGCCGCCGATAAGGCCTTCAATTTGCAGTTTAAAGCATAAAACATGAACAGATAATTTAACAGTCAACAGATAGAATTGTATTCAAACTAGTACAATCAATCAATCAGTTTAGTAATTCAATCAGTCAGTCAATTAACATGCTTAATCTAATCAGTAGTGTTATCAGTAAACAGTTGTGAGGGTTGTTACAGTTTGCCCCTTGATTCTCTTCAAAATCCTTAGCTTTCCTCTTCCACTATCTCCAACCCTCTTTCTAGAGCTCTTAACCAAGAATGAAGAACATAAGGCTAAACACATATATGACCCAACTCATAAAACATGATTTAATCATTATGAATCATAATTTTTTTAAATTTCACCGCAAGCTCTATAAATCATGCTAATCACAAATATAAAGTCAGCTTTTGTTTATTGCGCCTCTAAGACTTTCAATTTCTATTCAAAGTTGTTATTGCAACAGATATTCCTACGTTCAATAGATATTATTCCAAATTCACATACTCAACTTTCAAATTCATATGAAACACATAATCACATGCATAATTAAGTAGAGTACGGGTTGGGTTATCATAGATGGTGGCGGCGGCAGCGGCGGGCAACGATAGTAAAGTGGTGGTTCTCGTAATGGTGATGGTGGTGGTGTGATGTTTGTAAAGTGGTAGTAGTAATGGTAAGGTAGTGGGTTTGGTGGTGGAGACATTGATGGTAGTAGGGTAGTGGTTCTAATGATAGTAATGGTGATGATTTTATGGTTGTGGATGTAGTGGTAATGGTTGTGGCAGTATTGGTGACATCAATATAGTATGGTGGTGTGGTTGTAGTAGTTGTGGTGGCAACGATGGTGATAGTGATGGTGGCAATAAGGTGGTGGCAGTAGTGGATGATAGAATGGATGGTAGTAGAAGGGAATGGTGGTAACTAAATAATAATATTTAATTTTTGTAAGTATAAAAAAAATATAATAAAATTTTATGGTGATTCTATGATAGAATGAAATGGCAATTCCATGAGTTAGAGGAAAAAGAAATATTATCACATTTTGTTAGACCAACTATTCCAACGGAATAATTATTCTCACTTAGATAAAGTATATCAAATAAGGAAAAAAGAATACAAAGTTAGAATGAGCATTCAATTCCAACCAATTCTATTGTACCAAATGTCCTCGTAGTGTTTTCAATTCACCACAGACTTTGTAAAATGAATTTTGTATTAATTTTGTAAATTAATCAATTGTAATGACTATGATTTATTGTCATGGTTACAAGCCTCAATGAGATGTTCAAGAGAAATTATGTACTTAAAATCAAGCATAACCATCTTCGATTAAAATGAATTGTCTATACTAATTTAGGATTGTATAAAATCTCGCCTTTTTTGGACATGGTACATCTCACAATCAAAACATATACCAATATCATTAATTGTTGCATTTAAGATTGTTGGAAAATGGTTTAAATATAGGCATATTTTTTAGCTCAAAATTTTAGTGGGCCCCAAACGTCTTTTAGGGTTGGTCCGAAGAGGTGACGTGTTCGTTGCCGCGTGGCAAGTCACACGGTGAAGACGGAACGTCAAAATCATTTTTGAGTGAATGGAAAGTTGATGTCGTTTTCGGGTCTAACATTAATTTTTTAGATAAAATTCATTTGAATTTTTTCAATAAAAATTATTGTGGAAATTTAATTTAATTCTAAATTCAAATTTTGGGTTCCTGAGTGGTTTCCTAAAGTTTGTAATCGTGAGAATTTAATTCAATTCTAAATTCAAATTTCAGATTCTTAAGTGATTTCCTAAAATTTGTACATCTTCCTTTATTTATTAAACTATTCAATTTGTTTTATATATATATATATTCATTTAGTTTAATATATATATAATAGTTTAAATAAATAAAGTCCAACAGGTTTGACTTTGGTCCAACGGCTACTTTTCAATTAATTTGGAAAGAATTTGGTTCCACATGCAATGGTTAAAAATATGTTTAAAATAGATTGCATCAGTTCATTTGGCTTTGGAACCTGTTCGGTCAAAATTTTCTGCCTATTTATATCCATCATTCCGGCAGTCTTGGGGGGATTTTTTTTTTTTATATGAAAAATCAGTCTGATTATTGTCTTTGGCTATCCTAAATTCTACATTTTTGCATTATTCTTCATATTAGATTTAGTAAAAATTTCAGAGAGTTAAAACACAGGTTTGGTTCGCCGAACAAATTGTTTGGAGTGCTACTACAATTTGTGAAGATCATTGTATCCTGGGAGATAGACGTCACTCAATCGTAAGCACCGTAGCGAGGCGAATCTGTATTAAGGACAGAGTGTCACACACTCGACTTGGTCTTTAATTATTCATTCGGTTCAATAAATAATTTTGGTACGTTATTCATTTATTTGTTTGAATTTATTTCAATTTATTTTATTTACACAGAAGATTGTTCCAACAAAGATCACAACCATAAAATCAAGCATTAGGTTATTCTAATTACAACAATGCTATTCACTTTGAATTTCAAGGTTTGGGGGGGAAAATCTAGGGTTTTTTGCAAGTAGGGAAACTTATGGCCCTTTAAGTGAAATTAAAGAAACTCAATCAACATTACTAATATAACATAAAATAATATTAGCACTCCATTTGGATGGAGAGGTTTGATTAAAAATAAAAAATAAAAATGGTGAGAATAGGAAATCCCTTTCACTGGTTTGGATGATTAATAAATAGGTGAGAAATTGTGAGAAATGATAAGAGATGGTGAGAAAATGATTCTCACCAAAAGTGATGAGATTTGGTGAGAAGAAAATGAGTTTGATGAAAATTTTCTAAAATACCAAAATTACCCTTATGAAAAAACATAGCTTATTAATGTGGAAAGTTAATTTGGTAAAATAAAATACAACACTTTCCTTTCTTTTCTCTTATTTACTTTGTCCAAACAAGATAGGGGAGAAATTATCTCCTCTTTTATTCGTCCAAACATAATGGTGATAAATCATAATTATTTTTTTTTCCTTTTGTTACCTTAATAAGAAACTGCAATAATTTTTTTTCTCACCTCATCTCACGATTTAGACGGAGTGTAACACAAAAAGTTGATTTATTTGGTTTGGAAAGTCTATTTTTCAAATCTGAAATTGGAACGAACAGTTATTTTTGCTGGCATAAGTAATTTAAGTAAGTACTTAATTAAATAAAAAATTGGGGTCGTATCAAATGTTTTATTGCCATTATTTAAACTCTCAATCCACAACCATTGTTAATTTGATCCCTTCTCTCTTAAAGGTAGGGCTGAGTAAGGAATCCGTGAAATCCATAATCCGATCCGATCCAGTCCAATCCGGTAAGTTTGGATTGGTTTTTTGAATCCATGGTTTGATTCCGGATTGAAAAATTAAAAATCCATAGTCCACGAATTGGTTCCAGATTAGAACTGATCCACACCGTAAACAAATAGCCTATATTTATGTTATATACCCTCCCGCATAGTATCTTCTCTTATTTCATATAAAACCTAAACTCAAACCTAAGAGCATCTCCAACGGTAGTAGGCATTTTACCTATCTAAATATTACTATAAAGTATATATTTTATTTTGCCTATGAATTGTTTTATATGCTTTTACTCCAACTATGCTCTTTATTTTAGCTATTTATCCAAATACTATTAATTTTATAGAATGTCACGTCAACAACAAAGATGGGGGGAAATGATCCTAATGATTGAATACATTTTGCCTAGCGTTGAAGGCTAGCTGCATGTAGCTAGTGAATATGAGTTGAGCCAAAATGCCTAATCATATGCCTAGTGCATTGGAATTGAAAAAAGTGAATCACATTAATTTATACGATTGTTCGCCATTTCATTGGTACCCCAACTAATATTTATTCTCGCATACATGATCAACTTAGTAATCTTACATGTCCAACATTAAGTGACTTTAGATGGTATAAAGATGTCTTTACCTCTAGAGTTATGTTAAGAGAAGATTGTACTAAATCATTTTGGAAAGAAAAATTCATTAATGGGTTACCTAGTTTATTTGCTCACAAAATCCGTGATGTTCTTAGTCAACTTACTGGCGTTATTGAATATGATAATTTAACATATGGTGATATAATAAGCACTATTCAAAAAGAAGGTTTTAAAATGTGTATTGATTTAAAACTTAGTCAAAAAGCTTCTAAAGATAAACATAAAGCTAAGTATGAATTAGGCAATTTCTGTGAACAATATGGATTACCTCCAGTTGCACCCTCTCGTAGGAAATCACATAAATATTCAAAAGATAGAAATTATAAATCCAAGTATTATAATAAATATAAGAAGCCTTATTCACCTTCTAAATCTAATGACAAATATTATACTAAACCTAAAAAGAAATATCATAAATCTAACTCATCTCCAAAATCTAATAAGGATATTACCTATTATAATTGTGGTCAAAAAGGTCATTATGCTAATAAATGCAAAGAGAAACAAAAACTCAAAGAAAGAGTTAACCAACTCCAAATTAATGAAGAATCCAAAATTCAATTATTTGAAATCTTACAATTAAATCAATCTGATAATGATTCCTCTTCTGTTCCTCCATCTACATCCAATTCCCCTTCTGATAATGATCAATCTGATTTTGATAACCAACATAATCAAATTACTTTAGGATGTACTGATGTTTGTTGTAAACCTGTTAAACAAATTTCTGTTCTTACCAAACATACTCAAGAAGAATCTACTCTAATCGATTTAATTAGTAAATTAGATGATCCTCAATTAAAACAACAATACATTGATAAATTAAGAAATTTATTACTACAAAAAGATACTAAACCTCAGTTTAATAAACCTATTATGAGTTTATCTAAAACTTTAGAAAAATTTAAAAATAAAACTAAAGAAATAACACTTCAAGATTTACAATCTGAAATTAATCACATTAAACAAATTATCCAAGATCTCCAAAGTAAAGATAACTAATTAGAAAATGAAATCATTAATATTAAACTTAAACAAAACTTAAATGATTTCCAACCTAATCCAAAATCACAACAGGAATCTGAACACCATTCTGATCCTGATACTGATCACACTAATCCCGATAAACTCATTTTTGACAATCGATCCCAAGCTACTAACCTTGAAGATAAAAGATTAAATTTACTTAATAAAATTTTTATGCAAAAATGGTATTCACGAATTAAAATCATAGTTGAAGATTTTGAATTAGACTTAGTTGCCCTAATTGATCTTGGTCTTTGATTTAAACTGTATTCAAGAAGGATTACTTCCTACTAAATATTATCACAAATATCAAGAGAAATTAACCTCTGTTAATGGTAGTAAAATGCAT
Source organism: Camellia lanceoleosa (assembly GCA_025200525.1). NCBI lineage: Eukaryota > Viridiplantae > Streptophyta > Magnoliopsida > Ericales > Theaceae > Camellia > Camellia lanceoleosa. The sequence goes on from CM045759.1 coordinate 158,774,274, forward strand.
ATTAAATATAAATGACCTAAAGTACATGTTTGCCAAAATAATGTTTGTTTCAAAACTACATTTGTTTTAGTTAAAAACATGACTGATCGAATTATTTTAGGTACACCCTTCATTTCATTACTATATCCATTTATTACTTCCACTAAAGGAATTACTACTCATGTTTTAGGACATCCTGTCACATTTAAATTCTTGTTTCCACCTGAACCATTAGAATTAAATCAATTACAAGATTGTTCTATTACTCATACTATTCAAAGATTAACTCGACATATTAATTTTCTTAAAGAAGAAATTAATTACAAGAGAATTGATCAACAATTAACTGATCCAGTTCTCACTTCTCAAATTAATGATTTTAAATTAAAACTTGAATCAACTGTTTGTTCATCTTTACCTACTGCATTTTGGCATAGGAAAAAGCATGTAGTTACATTACCGTATATTAAAGGTTTTAATGAAAAACAAATTCCTACTAAATCCCGACCTATCGGATGAATTTTGACTTATTAGAAATGTGTAAAAAGAAATTAATGAATTATTAAAAATAGAATAATTAGTCGATAAATCACCATGGTCTTGTCACGCTTTTATGTTAATAAAATCTTTGAATTAGAACGAGGTGTTCTCGTCTAGTTATTAATTACAAACCATTAAATGCTGTTCTTGAATGGATTCGATATCCTATTCCTAATAAAAAAGATTTAATTAAAAGACTTAATCAAGCTGTTATTTTCAGTAAATTTGATTTAAAAAGTGATTTTTGGCAAATTCAAATTCACCCTAAAGATCGATATAAAACTGCTTTTAATACACCCTTTGGTCAATATGAATGGAATGTCATGCCATTTGGATTAAAAAATGCTCCTAGTGAATTTCAACACATCATGAATGATATATTCAACCCATTTAGTCATTTTTCCATTGTTTACATTGATGACATATTAATTTTTTCCAAATCAATTAGTGAACATTGGAAACATTTAACTGCATTCTTTTATACCATTAAAAGTCATGGTCTAGTCATCTCTGCTCCTAAGATTAAATTATTCCAAACTAAAGTTAGATTTTTAGGTTATGATATTCATCATAATACTATTCTTCCCATTAGTCGCTCCATTGAATTTGCTTCTAAGTTTCCTGATGAAATTCTTGATAAAACCCAATTACAACGGTTCTTAGGTTCCCTCAATTACATTGCTGACTTCTATCAAGACCTTAGGAAAATCTGTCAACCTCTGTTTGAAAGGTTAAAAGATAATCCTCCTCCTTGGTCTTCTACTCATACTGCTATTGTTCAACAAGTTAAAAAATATGTTAAATCTCTTCCTTGTCTTGGTATTCCTCGAGAATTCATTCAAAATCATTCAAACCGATGCTTCGATATTGGTTATGGTGGTATTCTGCTCGACAAGTTACTCCTCGATCAATCGAACAAATTGTTCGTTTTCATTACGGAATCTTGCACAATTAAATTATAGTACTATTAAAAAAGAAATTTTATCTACTGTTTTATGCATTCAAAAATTTCAAGATGATATTTTAAATCAAAATTTTTTACTTCGTGTTGATTGCAAATCTGCTAAATATGTTTTGGAAAAAGATGTTCAAAATCTTGCTAGTAAACAAATTTTTGCCCGTTGGCAATCTATTTTAAGTATTTTTGATTTTGACATTACTTACATACCTGGTTGCCAAAATTCCCTTCCTGATTTTCTTACCCGGGAATTTTTACAGGGGGGTAAGAGATGAGTGCTACTCCACATATTTCTTATGTTAAAGCCCAAATTACCCATTACCAAACCCTGATCAGACAAGTTAACCGCCGCATTACCCGTTTTAAATCAGCCAGACTTACTACTAAACGAGCCCAATACATCAATCATCAACAGTTACAAGCTCGACGTGTTTTACGTCATAATTACTACAATGATTTGTTCTATTACCAGAATTATTTAGATCTTCTTTCTGGTTGCTAATCTTTGTTCCCTATTTCACAGATGTCTCGCCCAAGGCCTCCTTCAACGGCTTTGGTTCCCCCTTCTTGTTCCAGTAAACCAAATCAACTCCTAGTTCCCCCTCCTTTGGAGTCAGCCAACCCATCTAGGTCCCTTGACCTAATCAACCGATACCATACTCTTGGTACTATTCAATCCCGATTACTCATCTGCATTGGCCAATGATCCTTTTGCTTCTAGCCAATCAGTTTCAATTACTCCACTTCCAATTAACCAAGTTCGACCTTCTCGAACTGAGTACACCAAATCACATGTTACTAACCTGTTCTTCAAAGAACCTAGTCACCCTCGAAGTCAAACCATTAATGAACTTGCTCAATTCCATTTTGGCTCTGGATGTCATTTCATTTCTTCACCTCCAGAGAAAAATCTCTCCTATTACAAAGATATCCTGCTCAACCATCATTCCATCTTGATTAAACCCATTCAAGATCGCACGTATGCTTACAAGATCCTATACCATTCACTTTACATTCACAACATTGTCTCCCTTGCAGAATGGGGAAATCCTAATCTGCTTCGAGATTTACCTGGTCACTCTATTCAATATAGTTATCATGATTATGTTGATGCTTGGTTCAAATTGTTCTTGTACCAAAATGAGTCTTTCACTCACTCCTGGTTTATTTCCTTTGATTAAAAATTCAAATCCGAGTTACCAACCTGGTTTGTGAGATGGTGGACACATTATGGCGCCATTTCAGAAATTCTCCCCAGTTCCCTCAATGAAACAATTGCTTATTTTGCTACTGTTTACCCATTTACTGTTCATCAAAAACAATTTCTTATATTGCTCAATTTTATATCCAAATACAAAATCCCTTGGATATTCAAATGGCATTATGGGATTGTTGATAACATAATTATCCGCCAACACTCAGTCAAATGGTGGGCTAAGTTCAATGTGCCCCGAATTACTGAAATTGTTCATGAGGAATTTCCTCCAGATCAATGTGCTCCAACTCCTGCCAAAGTCAAACCCCAGCAGAACCCAACTGCTGCAATCAGTCAAGGAAGTCAGCCCAGTCTTCTCAATCTGGAAGCCCTCTTCTAGTGGCTCCAAGCCCAGATCATCAAATCCAAATCCAAGGAAAGTCCAAAGTTTCTACAATTAGGACCAGCCAAGGATCATTCAAGGCCCAAGTCAAAATCCAAATCAAAGGCTAAGCCCATTTCACCTCTGCCAAAGCTAAATCCAAAGTCAAGTCCAAGCCCTCCGTGATGAAATGTTCCAGATGGCTCTAAGAACTTGTGGATCGAGCTCAGCCCAATCAACGATTCGGATGATTCGAAGAAGGTTCGCATGGCTCAATCTTACGAAGGATCAACTACTCAATCCATTCCATATGGACGACGAGTTTCAAGATGCTCAAGATCCATATGCCTAGTCAACATAGGATTCTTTATAAATACAAAAATGGCTTCAATCAATACTCTTTTGAGAAAAGCTGCCAATTTGTATTTATTCTGATTCCTTTATTCACATGCTCCACCGAAAGTGATGAATAGTAAAAGCTCGCTCACTTTTCTGCTCACATCACTATTTGGTCAATCAACTTTGTTAAAAGTCGCTAAGTTCAATCAATCGGCCGAAAGCAACCGATACCGCCGTCTCCAATGCCGCTTGCCTTTCATCATTCACCAATTCACATCTTTGCATAGTTACTTTTATTTTCTATATATTTGTAATCAAATGTAATCACTCGACACCTTCTTCTTCTTTTAACCCTTCGGATTGAAAGAAAAACCCGAGTGCTCGAGTGAGGTTTACTTTTCCCGATTCTCTTCCTAGTTAACAATCAAGATCCTTGCAGATTACAACCATTGTAAGTGCAAGTTATTTTTCTGTAATTTTCTATTAATTTAATTAAATGTTTTAATTAAATGTTTTTGGTTTTGTGCATTCCAATACTGTCTTTGTTTAATCTGGTTCATATTTGATTTCGTAATCCATCTCCTTCATTGGAGATGCTCTAAACCCGCATAAAATCTTCTTTTATTGCTTTTGTTTGTTAGCTTTTAGTTTTAATTTGTAATTGTCTAAATACTTATGGTGGAACCAATTTTCTTATGATTATTTAAATTCTAGAACAGTATGTCGCTATTATGAAAAGACATGTTGCTATTGTGGAACTAATATGATGCTATGCTTATGTTTTTATGAAATTAAATTGTTTTATATATTTTTTTTGTTATTTAATTATGTAAATCCGTGGTCCTAAATCAATCCAATCCGTGTTTAAATGGATTGGTTCCAATTTTTCAAGAATCGTAGATAATGGATTGTCCTAATTTTACTCCAATCCGGACCATGCTCACCCCTACTTAAAAGCCTTAGGAGTCTTCAACAATTTCCTGTATTCCTATGTGTGTTTATGTACACATGTATATCTATGGATATTATGCGTATCACTTTACAATCACTATAAAAGGCATTAACAATATTCCGAACAATATTTGTATTAGTGTTGGTAAAATTATTGTTTGGGTCAATCGACAGCAGTCCACAATTTTACAGAAACAAAGTGTAAAAATAGGTAATGTAGTTGAGTTTTTTGCCTTGATAGTTTTTTCTTTTTTTTTGGTAAAATGGTAAGCAGCCTTGATAGGTTCAAAGACTTCTTTCAAGTGGATCGATTGATTGATGAAAAGCAAACAAAAATTAAAATTGTTCCTTGTTACAAGCTTTTAAACAAGAACAAGAATAATGAACAAATACACGAGTATTATATCATTGTGGGCTCGGAAAACCTAACTTTGTTGCATAATATCTCGAATACTATTTGCGGGTTATGTTATGTCAACAAAGCAAGCATCATATTATGCTATTAGTATTATTTGATCATCCCCTTGTATTCCAAGTGGTATGAGAGGTATATTGATAGCTATAACTGATGTACCCTCTTCACCAAACCTACCTTTTGTATATAGAAAGTTTTAGCATCTTCCAAAACTAGGACATGATGCTCTCTTTTTTAGGATTATATTGTTGCCTTTTGTGTGATTTAATGAATCTTAGATCCTATTTCCAAATTATGACAGGGCACACTACCCCCTAATAGGCATGAATGCAAATTATGTGCTTATGTGATATTTTGTTTTGTATGGAAATGATTTGATTTGATTCTGGGGAGCAGTCAAAAAGTCAGTGTTTTGGTTCTAAAATCTGGGGATTTGATTCAGAAATGATTTGATTTTGAGACAATTTGAGATTATTTTGGACAGTGATTCAATTCCAAAATCTGGGGGTTTAGTTTAGACAATGATTCGATCCTAATTATAATTCTAACAATCAGTTGTAAATTAGGAAATGGTTTCCTAATTTAAAAAATATAAGTCTAAATTTGAAATCTTACTTTAGTGATCAATTAGGAATGGTTGACTTTCCAACATGGAATTTATATAGAATCCTTATTTTTAAGAAAATATGTGATCAAGATACTGCTTCCAAGATAAAAGAAGTAAATAATAAAAACCATCCTGAGTAGTTTCAAAAATTACGAAAATAGTTTGATTTAAGTAGATGACTTTAGAAGGAATTTTGATTTCATGAAAAAATAGTAGATAAGGAAGTGGTTACCAAAGTGGATATTTTTTTATTAGTGAAAGGTCCACAATTTGTGAAATGGTTTGGTGAGAAGTCTTTTTATTGGCTTTAGAGAATATTTTGTTTCTAATTTTACCCCTTATCTATCTATTGACTTTTTGTTGACTATTTGTTTAAATTTATTTTCTATCTGTTCAGATTTTTTTATCTATTCAAATTTTTTAACTATCTGTTCAATTTTTCCTCTTATTTATTCAAAACTTAACTATTTGTTGAAATTTACCACATGATCTGTTGAATTTTTATATCTCTCTTCTCTCTCTCTCTATATATATATCTATTGAATTTAATAAATTGAATTTTTTTTCCCCAAATTTGTTGAAATTCTATCAATTTTATGTTGAAATTCTATATTTTTTTTCCTATCTGTAAAAAAAGAAGCCAGGTTCAAACTATTGAAATTCTCTTATTCTTCTTCTTTTCTCTTTATCTGTTTCTCTCTCTACAAGTAGAAATAATAGAGGTACTATTAGGTATTTTCTTATCTGTCTAATTCTTATCACATATATAGACAGAGAGGAGAAGAACTCTTTGTAAAGAGAGAGAGAGAGAGAGAGAGAGAACGGTCTCTGATGACGTCATTGTTAATTTAAGGTCCTACGAACATTACTTTCACAAATTGTCAATTTATGATCTTCAATGCCATTGTTAATACTCCTTCCATCCCAAAATATTAGTCCTTTTGGGGAATCCAACTTTTTTTTATGGTATAATTATTACATTTCAAAAATTTTAAATTTCTAAAAATACCCTTTGATTTAAAATTAAGGTTAAATGAGTACTAACAGTGTATGAGAAAATCTCTCCAAAAATTTTGGCGGTAAATTAGATTTGTTGTGAATCAAACCAAATTTAAGCGAGTATCTAAATAAAATTTGAAAGTTTCCCTTTTAATTTAAAATTCCATGTTAATAGAAACTCTTATTTCTTACAAATTCAAACTCTTCTGTTTTACTCCTATAGAAAATCTATTCCTTTTTTTTTCCTATATCTCATCAATTCTTCCAGTTTATTGTCCCATGTTTTCATCTTTAAATGTTTATCCATTTTAATCCATCATGGATTCTATAATTGAGACTTCCTTGGTTGCTTGTTCCCCTATTCCTCTTTCTTGTGTTCATCATAGAAGAAAGAAAAATCAACAAATCATCTAAACCAATCAATTTTTGAAACTCTGCTAATACGAAGTAAGGATGGAAAATTGAAAAAGGGGTTGTCAAACTGAGGTTGCTGCGAAGTTCTCTGTCTATGTAAAAACTATTCGCCGTATTTGGCAGAGATGAATAGCTTGTATGGAAATGGGTTAATGGTCAATGTATCTAGTAAATTGACAATTTTGGCTGCAAACGAGTTCAATTCAACTATGGGAAAGTCGTTGAAATTCCTTTTCATCGTCAAACCAATATCCGCTGATTGTCAAAGGCATTGAATTTTCCAAAATCAACAGTTCATAAGAGAATTAAAGAAGGAAAAATTTGGCCGCATTCAAATGCGTTAAAGCCATATCTATTTGAAGACAATAAGAGAGCAAGACTCCAATTTTGTCTTTCAATGCTTGAGCATCTTCAAGGCTAGCCGATGTTCAAATCCACGTATGATTATGTGCACATTGATGAGAAATGGTTTTACATCTCCAAAGAAGTAGAGAGGTATTACTTTCTTCTTGAAGAAGAAGAACCACAATGTTGTTGTAAAAGTGAATGTTTCATTACAAAGGTAATGTTCCTTGCAGTAGTTGCTCGGCCACAGTTTGATGAAAATAAAAATGAAGAATTTTCAGGTAAAATTGGAATTTGGCCATTCACGTACAAGGAACCAGCTAAAAAGAACAGTAAAAATCGTGCAGCTGGTACACTTGAAACAAAGGCAATTGTATTAGTAATAAGAGATGTTATTCCTGTATGTCTGATTGAGAATGTTTTACCTGCAATTCAATCTAAATGGCCACATTCCAGTGCAATGAACACTATATTCATTCAACAAGATAAAGCAAGACCACATGTTGATCCATTTGATGCTAGATTTCTTGAAGTTGTAAGTATAAAAAGTTTTGATATTCGTTTATCGTATCAACGCCCAAACAGCCCGGATATGAATGTTTTGGACCTCAGATATTTTAGAGTGATCCAATCTTTGCAATATCAAGAAGCACCCACACATATTGATGAATCGATTTATGTCGTAAAAAAATCATTTGAAGAATTATCACGGGAAACTCTTGATCATGGATTTGTAACTTTGCAAGCATGAAAATCAATGGTGGAAACAATTACAAATTGCTACATATGGCAAAGAGAAAACTGATTAGAGATGGTACTATGCCTTGCCAAATTCAACGTGAACCTCATGTTGTTGAAATTGCATTGGCCCATCTCCATATAAGTCAAGGTGAGTTTTTGGGTCTCTCTCTTTGTTTTTTGTTTGTTTATATGTAGCATGGATGATTGAGTTTTCTTTCACTATCTTTTGTTTTGCCCCTCCCCCTTTTTTTTCTTCTTCTTCTTCCAAGGGTCTAACTCCATAACGCTTCAAAATTTTTTGGGTGAATTCCTTAGTTAAGAACTTTGCTGATAGAGAACAATTTTTGTTGGTGAATTTTGTCACTTAACTAAAACCTTCTTTGATGGTGTTGCTGAAGAAATCATTTGCGAATTTGCAATGCTAAATGTAAATAACAATGGTGAGAATTGGAACTCGATGGTGTCAGCCCTTCTTTTTGTTGTTTTTGCTCCCTTTTGATGTATATATTCCTTTTGAAATGTAATGAAATAAAGTAGTAGTACAGTAATACTAGGTGTTTTTTTTTTTTTTGGAGGAGGGGGAATATCAATTGTCATAATTATGTATGTTTTGTGAATATTAATGTTAATGAATTTAAAAGAAGGGTAAAATGGGAAATTCATGTAATTTTTGTACTTGATTTTTTAAAAGGGATTAATATTTTGGGACAATAAAAAATGAAATAAGAGACTAATATTTTGGGATGGAGGGAGTACATATATAGATCTTGGATATATGGAATACATATATATATATAGAGAGAGAGAGAGATTTCAACAACTACAACAAGTCAGTTCAATTAAAAAGAGAATTTAAACAAATAGTAAAATTCTGAAGCGAATTTAGAGATGGCAGCGGATTTGAGTATTACTAGACAAATGCAGTTCTTATCACCAGTCTAATATCTAGATTTGAAAAATCAATAAGAGTTTTTAAACTTAAAAATATAAATTAAATACAATAATTTCATTAGATCTAGATGAAGTTATCATATTTGATTAACTGATCTTTAGATATAGATCTAGATCTAGATCACAACAATCAAGCAATATTGTATACCTTCATAGAAGGAATAGAACATTTAGTGTTAATCAAAGTAAATCATTGAAATCTCAACCAAAAAAAAAAATGAAATGAAAGAAAATAAAAAATCAGGACTTCGTTACCAGATCTGCGGTGGATATGTGAGACTTCCTCACTAGAGTGCTTTTAATTGGTTCTCTTCTTCAACAATACTCTCTCTCTCTCTCTACTCTCTCTTTAGGGAGAGAGACAAAGAAGCGATAAAGCCATAGAGGAGAAGAACAACAACAGTTGATCGAAGAAGGTATATGAGTGGAGGACAGAGCGACGAGGACAGATTGCAAGAGAGAGAAGATAGAGAGAAGGTAACCGTAAATCCAAACCATACACAATAGATCTAGAGAAAAAAAAGGGCAACGGAGTGGAGGATGACAATGAGGGAATGAGGCGACGGAGGACGGTGGTATTAGGGGCAGGAGTAGAGAGGTGGAGAGGAGAGAGAGGAGATGGAGAGAGTAAGGGCTTGGTTGGAAACTATCTTATATACCATATATATATATGGGTGAAGCACCAATAAATCTCAAAATATGATCTTATAAACTATTTGGTCCTCCATTTTTTCTTATGAACCCAAAAGTCCCATTAGGTGAAAATTACATAAAAAGATAGTCACTTACACGTTTGGGTTAAATTTTTGAGGGATAAAAGTGGGTTTCTCCAAATGTGAAATTACACATTCGGGCAATTCACACTATAGAGGTTTTGGGTTTTCCCTTATTCTGGAATAAATCTCACATTACAAACAATAATGTGACACTTGTAATACTAAAAAACCCTTTAATGTATTTTTTTTTCAGAATGTAACAACGTAATACTCCAAAAAAACTCGTTAGTATATTTTTTCCAAATGTAGCACACTCCAAAAAAGTAAGTAATGTTGATTTTGTTATGTGTGAATTTGTTGATCGATGTTCTACGTGATGATTTTGGGGTGGTTGTAGTGATGTTGGTATTCAACCCATGTTGCAATGTGGGTGTGGTTTCTTAAAACCCTATACTGTGGTACCACATACTACCTTCTTTGTTGTTGTTGTCAAATTGTGAGGATTGTGATTCCTTTATAATCTCGCATGGATTACTATCTTGTTTCTGAGTTTGTTCAATCACAGTGGTATAAGAGATTGCAAAACTTACGTTTACGACCCATGATTTTAGAGAACGAATGGTTGGTGGTTGGAACATACCGATTCCAAAGAGTTGTGTGTCAATTGTCTAACAGTGTGACTACTTTATGTTGTTGAAACCTAAATGTAGTGATCAAGCTAAATATGACAACTACAGTTTTAGAAAAACAGTGAAATCTACCCGAATTGTGATTGTTTTTTTATTAACTCGTGCTCTGATACTACTCTGTTATGACCTGAACCTGCCCCTATGGATTAAGGTCATAACCGACTAATAACCAAGGGATTACTTACGGCCTCAAACCTGATCAAACATAATTTCAATGGAATAAAGGGCCAAAACGGAAACAGACTTAAAAATTTTGTCCAATGAGCTATGCTTACATGGAAAAGCAAAACACTCTATTAACAATCCAAAATAACTCGCACATGTAGACAAAATAACATCTTATATGTCTAGGAGCTTTTAAACATGTAGTCAGCCAAACAAAAGGCTTATATACACAGTGATCCTACATGTTCATCAAGGTACCAAAAGGGAATAAAAAATAAAAGAAACAAAACAAAGTCTCATGCGAAAGACGGTTGGGCTGACTCCACAAAAACTTAACTCCTCTCATGTCTTTCACTGGGGCTGGGTTTAGACATCTCTTTGCTCACCTATACACACATAAATGAGAGTGAGCGATAACCCAGTGAATACTATCAAAATAAAGGAGTACATGAATGAAATTGTAGCAGTCATATTGTACGGCCTTAGGCCCATTCATGATTTGGTCTAATACATCAAACGGCCTCAGGCCTAAACATATCAAATGGCCTCAGGCCCAATTCGTTCTTATTAAATGGCCTTGGGCCCAATTTGTCCACGTCAAACAACCTTTAGCCTATTCATTCATACCAAACTGCCTCTAGCCCAATCATTCATGTCGAATGGCCTCTAGCCTATTCATTTATATCAAACGGCCTTTGGCCCAGTCAGTCATATCAAACGGCCTTTGACGCAATCATTTATATCAAACGGCCTTTGGCCCAATCATTCATATCAAACGGCCTTTGGCCAATCATTCATATCAAACGGTCTTTGGCCCAATTATTCTTTTCCACATTCATATCCATGTGCGTGTCATACTCATGATTATAATCACATTTGTATTCAATTAGTCTTGTATAAAAGACTATCATTGAGACTATTCACCCTTAATTCAAATTACAGATCCATAAGGCTCACATATGAGTAACATTATGGAAAATAACATACTTGAACATATCTTTATTAAGATATTACTCACAGTGATCTGTCGGGTGATTTGCCCTTGTGCTTGACCGTACACATTTCACAACACATAATGGGTCACAAGCGATTCAATCCGTTCTTAATCCATATATCATTCTTAGGCTTCTTCCTTGTCTTTTTAAATCATTTATAATGTTCAATGTATGCATAAGAGTGCTTAGAGAATGGAAAACAAATCATAAAACACATTTTTAAAATTTTTGAAACAGGGCTCTCCGCTTGAGCGCAGCTTTCGCCGCTCGAGCAGAACCCCTTTGGTCTGCAAAAGTATTGGTTACCTCATTTTTGCACTGGAGCGTGACTTCGGACGCTCGAGTTGAGAGTCAAAACATGTGACTGGGCACTTGAGCATAGCTCCTCCCGCTTGAGCGGATATCAATGTCTGCAAAACTTCTGGAAGCTAACATTTCACGCTCGAGCGGTGCTTTCCTCGCTCGAGTGGACATGCCGAATTCTGGAATTTCCAGAACCGCATTTGAAGCTCAAACTTAGTATTCAAAGCCCCAAAGCTCGAATTTTTGGTACAAAAACATGGAAAATCATTACATGACATGGAAACACTTTTAGTTTGGAACCAATTACTCAAAATCATGGGCCAATGTCCAAAATCAAGTTCAAATCATTCAATTCCATGTTCATGACTTTGAGACTCATGCATGTATGATCTTACATGGGTTCATTATCTTCAAAACATGTAGTTGAGTCTCATAACATCATTATTCATCGATGCATGTCTTAAATGACTTCCAATTCAACTCATTTAACATGTCTTATACACAAACATGAAGACTCATAGCAAATTGTTACATGCATGCACATATTGATCTCAATTTTATCATGATCAACATGCTTCACATTCAAATATGCAAATTTATGGTTAACTCTCACATGCATGTACTAGATATCTTCAAATTCATTATCATCAACTCAATTCTTGCTCTTCAATACATATATTGTTTGAATTCACTCAATTGCAAGGTAAAACTTATGAGTTGAGCTCAATTACTCACCTAAGAGTCCAAATCTTCCAATTCTAGCTAATTCTTGGGCCTAGCCTTTCAAATCTTGAATTCTCATGTAAAAATCTACAAGGATGGCTTCTCTCCCTCTCTAAACCGGCCCTCTCTCTCTAGAATGTGATTTTAGCCAAGATGAGTTCAAAAGAAAGAATTGAGTGTACATAGGCCTATTTATAGGCTTGGCTAATCAAATTGATTAAAGCTAAGTAATGATGCTCTAATTTAATCATTCTGAATCTAATTATTTTGATCCGAATCAATTTTTAATTAAATTTCACTATAGACTCTCTAAAAATTACGCTAATCACAATGGCATAGTCAATTTCGGTTTCTGTGGCCGATAAGACCTTCAATTTTCAATTCACAACAGTAAGTTGAATAGATTTTCCTACAGTGAATAGATATAAGGCCAAATCCACGTATAATCATGCAATTAACACCCAAATTCAAATTAATCACATAATCACAACATAATCATGATTAATTAACTTAACACAAGACAAGGTTATCATACAACCTATGTTGCAATGTGGGATTCCCTCTTCCTATGTGGATTTATGCACTTTATATGTATGTATTTGGTATTCTGGGTTTGTCATATCGATGTGATTTTTACATCAAATATTGATGTGGTTTTGTATGTGATTTTCTTTTATTTTGTTGTCCTGTGGTTGGAGTTCTGAATAATGATATTGGGGTGATCATAGTGTTGTGGATATTCAACCTATCTTGCCAACCGTTTACTAGAAGATAGGGATTCCACACCAAGCAAATCTGTGAATCCTTTGCCCAAATCTCATGAAACCTTCCTTTTTGTCCCCAAATTTCCTTCCTCAACAGGAAATCCAAAATAAAATCAATATGGGCCAAGACTATCAACATAAAAAAACACTCTATACAATATATGAAATTCACCATACCAAAATGGATGGGATTAATCAGATCATAAGAAATCTCATAAGATTAAATGGATTACAATTCCTTCGTATAGGATTTATCAGCAAATTTTTCTATATATAAGGATATTTTGGTTGTTTCACTTAAACATGTCATTATGGATAAAGTATTTTAGACCGTGAATTTTTATCAAATAAAATTCAAATTTAAATTTATGGATAGAGTGTCTTAAATACATGATACATCTAAAATATAAAAATAAACACTTAAAAACAAACAAAAATTCATGTCGAAGTAGTTTTTAAAAAATAAAACCAAGCATTGAGTGAGAGAGGGAGAGGCAATCGTTTATTTTCATAGCCTGCTATCCCACTATTTTGGATTGAGTGATTTGGAGAGAAAAGAAAAGAAGTGGAGAGATATGTTTTTCTCTTACTTATTTGGATAACTTAAATAAAGAGAAATGAGAAAAAATAGAGAGAAACTAATTTTTCTTATAACTTTCATTTCCAATATTCCCAAAAGTGGAGAGATTGAGAGAGAAATGAAACCAACATATTCTTATATTTTTATAATATCAATTTTATCCTTGTAAAAATAAAAGAAATAAAATAATTGATACCCATATCTTCAAGGACTTTTCATATACAGTAAAAGGTTATTTTGGTAATATAATATAAAAAAGTTTATTTTCTTTTTTTTTTATAAAATCTAACCAAACAAAAAAATAGAGAAATCACAAATATATATTTTTTTTATTTCTTACTTAACCAAATAAAAAAAAAAAAAATCAGTCATTTTTTTTTTTTTCCAAATAAAAAAGAGATATTTTTTTTATTTTCTTTTCTCTTGTAACTTTTTTTTTTTTTGGGTAAGTAACTTCTCTTGTAACTTCATTTCTTTTCTCTTCTCCCCTAACTTCCTAGAGTAACAGGGTGTGACTGAGAACTCTAAAGGCTTTCCCCAAACTAAGCCTCTTTTGAATCATATTTTATATTAAAATTTGACCAAAATAACACATAAATGTTTAGTAGCACAAATGGTAATTTGTTTGTTTAGGGCTTGCAAACTTCCAATTAAGTTCAATTTCTCTTCTTTTTTTTTTTTTTTTTTTTTTTTTTTTTTTTTTTCACTCTATACTTCATATATTCATTATATAATTTTTTTATCAAAAAAAGTAAAATGTTTGTTTGGTTAACTAAATTTTTTTTTCATAAAATACAATTTTTTTCAAAATGTCAACATGATTATTTAAAAAGTATTCAGTGTATTTGGTTTGAATTTTTCGGATTTAATTATTTGAAAATTGAGTTTTTTTATTTTTGTATTTTTTTGTTTTTAGTGAATATTTTTAAAATTTTAAACATTTTTTTAAGGGTTAATTACACTAATAGTCCCCATAGTTTGGGACTTAATTTTAAATTTTGTTTCAAATAAGGACAATTGAACAATTTGATAAAATATAAACTAATTTGACCAAAATAAATATCAAAAAAATATTTTTAAATTTTTTAAAATTATTTTTATCCACCAATGATAAAATTATGTAAAATTAATAAAAATTACATGATTAATTTTTTAAAATTAATTTTACATGATCATCATTCAAACACATAATAAAAATTAATTTGGTAAAATAAATAAATAAATGTCTAAAAGATTTATCAATTTTACATAATTTTATTTTTAGTAGGTAGAAATAATTTTTAAAAGTTCAAAAATATCTGTTTGACATTTATTTTTGTCAAATTAGTTTATATTTTATCAAATTGACAATTTTACCCTTGATAAATCTAATTATATATTCAATTGTCCTTATTTGGAACAAGATTCAAAATAAATGTGTCACAATTGAAAAAACTATAGGGACTATTTGTGTAATTTGCCCTTTTTTTAAAAACTTTTTTAGATGCACATTAGTTAGATGTATGTAAAAAGTAAAAAAATTGTGAAAAAATATTTTACAAAATTAATAAATACATAAAAATACAAAAAATGTACTGAAAAAATATTTTTGTATTTGTAGTATCTTCTCAGCAAATTATCATTTTTTTTTTCAGCAAATTATATTTTTATGTATTTATTAATTTTTTTACTTCTTAGATACATCTAACTAAGGTGCATCTAAAAAAGTTTTAAAAAAAATGTTTAAAATTTTAAAAATATTCACTAAAAACAAAAATAAAAAAAATTCAAACCAAATACACTGAATACTTTTTAAATAATCATGTTGACATTTTGAAAAAAATTATATTTTATGGAAAAAAATTTAGTTAACCAAACAAACATTTTACTTTTTTTGATAAAAAAATTATATAATGAATATATGAAGTATAGAGTGAAAAAAAAAAAAAAAGAGAAATTGAACTTAATTGGAAGTTTGCAAGCCCTGCGGTTCGAACCCACGCCACACTTGTGGCAAAACAAACAAATTACCATTTGTGCTACTAAACATTTATGTTTGATTTTGGTCAAATTTTAATATATTTTAAACGTTTTTTTTTTAAGAAAACACAGTTACACAGTAAAAGCGCGATTACAAATAGCGATTTCATTTATAATAAATAGGATTCAAAAAAAGCCTCAGAACTCTATGTAGTGTTATCAAACTTGAGGCTGCTGCTCATAACAAATGGTTGCCGGTGGTCGGTTGTCGTAGAGTAACTTGGAAGGTGGGGGATAGATATGGCAGCATCGTCATCTCCATCTCCATCTCCATCTCCATCTCCATCGCTTTCGGCGGTTAGGTCATGGAGGATGGCGTTCTTAACCCTGAGGGACGAAACCCTAACCTCGCCACCTTCCACCGCCGTTGTCCACCTCCTCAACCATCTCATATTTTCTAACTCCGACAATTTGATCCGCGTCGCCTCCGACTTGCCTTCTCACGAGGTGGATTTATTATTATTTACTCCATTTCTATTACTTTCTCTTGATATATTCCTTGCTCACACCTATTGATTTATGCATATATCTCTCTGCCAATTGTAGATTACCTCCGATTTGATGTTTCTGATGGAGGTGGCTCGGACCACTGCTGATACTGCTGCACTCAATGATGATATCATTCATACCTTTACCCAACTATCCCACTTCGTAAATTTCTCTAATTCTCTCTCTCTGTTGCTAAACTTTCATTTAATTTCACATTTACAAAAATAACACTTTCATTTTATTCTGCTTTTGGTTGCAATTGTCTCTATGTATCTGTTTGCTACACAATTATCATAATTGGGTGAAAGAATATAATCGAGGACGAAATTGCAGCTTGTACCAGAGAGTGATATATTTAATTGACATGTATCATGTAATATGTATACTGTGTATATATAGAAATAAATACCATATATATAGTATAACCACCGATGCCTATATCATTTTGCACGTAGATCTTATGACTCCATTATAAGTGAGCTAAACCTATGGATGTTGTTGCTCATGTGTTATTAGGTCACATTTGTCTGTATGATAAGGTTGTGCTTAATTATGAGAGTTAGAATACATACGTATTTAAACATGGTGGTAAGATTAAGAAAACCTATAAAACCCATCTACAAGGATAAGGCATTCACCAAGCAAAATCTTCATATCGTGACTAATCGAGAGTTTGATAAAGTAGGAGAAGAGTACGGCATAGGTTTAGACTTAGTGGCCAAGGGAGTTATTTATGTCGCATTTGACCACAAAGTTTACTTTTCTCTTGAGTTCAACAAGTTGAGAGAATTCTACAATGTAGCTCTTGAAGAGTTACTTGATTAGTTGCTACCCATGAGGGATATTCAGTTTGTGATATATTTTGTCCTAGGATCTCAGTTGCCTAACCTTCCATATTGTAATATGAATCCTATGGATTGTGTTGAGTTGAATAGGCAAATGGAGGGGCTTTTAAAGTAAGGTTTCATTAGAAATAGTCTCAGTCCATTACTGTCCTTGCGTTGTTGACTCCTAAGAAAGATTGTTCTTGGGAAATGTGTGTTGACAGTTGTGCCATTAATAAGATCACTGTTAATAATATGTTTTTATACTTTGGCTTAATGACAATGTTATTGGCTTAATAATTTGAACATAGGAGTCACAACTAGATTCAAACTTGAGTCCAACATTGGTTGTGGAATAAAGTTGAACCATAGCTTGTTTGAATCGAACCTGGTTTTGTGCATACAAATCAAAATTGAGCCTCTTAAACTGAGCAATTTTGAGTCTAATTGGACCTTTTGATTTGAGTTTCGAAGACCTGAACCATTTCATGTGAATTTCAAACTAAATTTGAATGCCCTAGTTGATATTTTCCTGGACTCATGTGATTTCTTTGAGCTCTCATATCTCCATCGAGCTTTGATTGTTTGGTTTAACTTCATTTTGGACGTGATTTGAGAGAGAACATGGGTTCGAAGTCACGATCGAGAGCTGAACCTAGATTTGGAATTCGCGATCAGCAATTGAACTTCCATTTCGATTTTGCAAGTTGAGTTTGATTTGGTTTCTGACTTCAGTCTTGGTTTGCTATGACTTCAATTTCTTAATGAAAGTTCCTATGCTTTCGCAATTTAAGTTCTTCAATTGGAACCTCAGACGACTTTGACTTTAACCAGTTGCAATATTGATCAAGTTGTGAACTGTAAAGGCTTCGATTTGTCTTCAAAACGCTCAGATTTGTGCTGAAACCCTTCTAATGTGTATTGACTCTTTCGGATCTATGTTCGAAAGGCTCGATTAAAGTCTTCTCTGGCTTGAATCTGGTTTGAAACTCAGCCCCTCAGATCTAGTTCAATTCTGGTTCGATTCCATTGTTGTACGCTTTGTTCTTGTAACTGAGTTGTGATTCGCATTCGCAAATCCATATTTGATCATGAATGATTGAGAGTGCCTTGCGACCAGAGATTCGATCGTCTTGGTGCATCTTGATTTCGATTATAGTTTGATTCCACCTTCAATGACTTTGACTTTGTTCAGTTGGAGTATGGATCCAGTGGGGAGTCCGTTGAGCCCTAATCTGACCTAATTTGAGCTTTTAAATACTGATTTGGTGAGCTAGAAGTTTCGAAACAGTCAACTGTGGTTTAGTTTGTATTAAAGATTTCTAATATATTTCAGATCCAGTTAAGTTGATTTGAAGTTGGTTTTGCTCTTATTAATTTGGTCCGACACCTAAAGATCCTGTTAGATTTTGTCCAATTGCTTTGGGTTAAATTTTTTTTGGGGGTCCAACATCTAGAATTATTCAGTTGTATTCCAGAATCTGTTGTCCATTTGTATTGCAACAGTGCTGCAAGTTTGATGGTTCAACAAGAGTTTGTCTTGCTTTGATTCAAAGAAGAGGAATGATGCCAATCTAAATCTAAATCATATTGAAAGAGATGTGATGATGCAAATGAGAAGACAATTTGTTCCCTTAACCGAGGTTGCGCAGCCTCTTGCAGAAAACATTGGCATTGTGGAAAATTCATAGATCTTATTTGAAGTTCCACATTTTGCTACACTCCTGTACTCTCTATAGGAAGTCGTCTTGCTTTGATTCAGGTTGCTGCAATGTTCATTTTGAGAATTGTGTCCAAGGGAAGGAGGAAGGAAGTTCAGTTCAATTTCCAGCTCTTCTTCAAACCTTCTTGAGTTCTTCTTGTCTATTGAATGCGTCGACACTCTTGTTATTGTTTCACATTCCCCAACATTGCTTTGGATAGCTATCCTTTGCCAGCCGTTGGTCTCATTCCTAAGGATAAGCACTCTACTGCACACGTATGCAGATTAGAGGTATAAGTTTTGGAAAATGGAGGATTGCCAAAGCTCTTGTATGAGGTTAAGAATAAATGATGAGGGTTGTTATCTTTGCATCTGTGGTTATGTATTCCAGGTTGCTACCCATATTCGTGGATGGATCAGTTGTGAAGACCATTTTGAGCAAGGAAATGCTATAGTACAGTTGCTGGATCACTCTTCCTCTACATCTCAAAAATGAAATTGGATTGCGTTGCTTTGTGGCTGATAAAACTTGAGGACAAGTTTCTTCAAAGAGGGGGAGTACTGGTGTAGTAGAATAAGTGCTCTAAGTGTCAAAATGAGCTGTATGTAAATGTCCACTTACTTAGTCAAGTATCCTATTAGTTGTAGCCTATAATAGGGTGGGGTAATCTCATTTGTACTTAGTTTTGATTAAAAGAATATCCATATTGATAAGAGTAAGATCTTTGGTTTCTCTCTCTAACCCTTAGGGGTTTATCCCCTAATTGGGGATTTGTTCTCTCTCTTGAATTTATATTCTTGATTGCATCACTATGTTAATAAATGAATGTGGTCTATTCATTCATGTGGAGTACTTGCTTGCAAATCATTTTTCAATTAGATTATTGATGATCCAAATGTAGTATTCTTTGAACCTCATAATATGATTTGGAATGCAAATGTGCCACTTAAACTATAAGTATTTTGTATGGACTATGACTCATAAGAAACTCAATACCAATAACATGGTTTATATAACAAAATCTAATTACCAAGGTTTTGAAAAGTGGTTGTGATCGCCGTAACGGTTGCGGTGACACTGTAGCAGTTGTAGCGTGTAAAGTCTATAGCATAACGGTTGTGGTAACCAAAATCGTGATTTTTTTAATTTTTCGCACAATTTGAAGATAACTTACCGATACGCATATTTTTTTTTCTTTTCAAAATCATATTTATTGGGATTTAAAATAAATTTTGATCAATTTTTGTTAATTTTTAAGTATAATCTAATATATTTTATATTTTCAAATCACTATAAAAGGAGCTTTTTACATTTTATTTCAATAGTTAATGATTTTACCAAAACCAAACCAAACCAAACCAAACCAAGCCTTAAGTCCCATCAAATGGGGTCAGCTACATGAATCTTTTTTCTTCACGCAGCTCTATCAAAGGCTATTTTGTTAGTCAAATTAAGTAGATCCATATCTCTATTTACAATGATAGCCAACATTATCTCTATCTACAAATTATTTTTTACCAATACATGAACTAACTGAATAAAAAATATTCAAAATTATTAAATAAATGGATTATAAAATAAAAAATGGGCCATAAATTAAAAAAAATTGTAAAGAAAAAAAATTCATATAAGATTTTTTCTTTGGACTTGGATCACTTGAAAATTTCTTCTTTTTTTATAAGTTTTTATTTTTCTTTTTTTTGAGAAAGGAAGCTATTCAGAATATTGTAAAAGGGGGTAACGGTGTCTAACAGACCGTTACGGCACCACTATGGCCGTTATGTAACACCGAAATGGTCATTACACGTGAATTTTCTTCACACCGCTGTAGCAATTGTAACGGGCTGTTACGTAACAGTTGCTGCCGCTTTTTAAAACTTTGCTAATTACTATTTATATTACAATGGTGTGTTATGCGTAGAAGGTGTGAGCATAATATTGATAATTTATTTTTACATTGTTCCTCTTGGCTTTGGATTTGTGATGGAGATTGATTCGGTTGGTGGAGGTGGATTGGGTGTTACCTTTTTCTTGTGTTTAAATGCAATTAATTGATTTTAGGGGTTTGGCCCTTATACGAAAGGTCGAGCTCTTTGGAAGTGTGTAATTTGCGTGGTGTTTTGGGTAATTTGGTTGGAAAGAAATGCGAGAATTGTTTAGGACAAATTTGAGGACATAAGATTTATGGAGTAAGTTGTTATTTGAATTTTTTAGGGTATCAGTGTCATCTTCTTTCAAATGGGTTTCTTTTGTTTTTAATTAGTAGAGATTGGATAGCTGTGTGCAATATTTAATTTTGTTATCTTTTTTCTTTTCTTGGTGGACTTCTTGTCTCCATTGTACTGTTTTGTATTTCTTTCTCTCTTTAGTTTATAAAATCTTTGTTGTTGATCAAAATAAGGCAACACACCAAGTCCTAATTCACTAGATAATACTTGTAATCGTCACCAAGGGGCCCCCATACAAAATTCGTGTAGAAGCCCCTCCAAACTTTCCATGACTGAAGTTGGAATTGTTATTTATTTGTTTATTTTATATTTTATTTTTATAGTAAGTGGGAAGGCTAGATAAGGTGCTTTTGATCAGAATTAGCACATCACTTTTCAATGCATATTCTCTTCCTATCGGCTAACCTTCTTTCAAACGACTCAATATTGCCTCTCCAATAGGTGTCAGCTCACTCTTTCCCACATTCACCTTTATTGGTGGTATAGCCTCAATTTAGAACACACCGTAAATGTCTCAATTGTTGCTTCTTATTTGCATCAATCATCATAGTAGATAATTATTTGCATCAATCATCATAAAAGATAATGGTGTGATTTGCAAAAAGGCGATGAGTTCTGCCACATAGCACCACCCTCAAATCCTCTACTCCGAGCCTCCATCACAAGAGTGAACAAGGAAGGTTAAAGGGTGTTTAGTAATCGTAGTTGACCAATCGTAGTTGACCATTCACACAATTTAAGGAGACCATCTTTGAATAATAAAATTTTGAACTTGTTCTTTTGTCTTATTTGAAATTTTTTTTTTGAGGAACTGGAATTATATATATACATACATTTAAGGAAGGATCATATGGGAAAGTGACGATAAAAATTGTTTTGGACTTTTCAATTTAAGAAATA
The DNA here is from genome assembly GCA_025200525.1 of Camellia lanceoleosa. Lineage (NCBI taxonomy): Eukaryota > Viridiplantae > Streptophyta > Magnoliopsida > Ericales > Theaceae > Camellia > Camellia lanceoleosa. The sequence continues at coordinate 158,796,188 of CM045759.1, forward strand.
CAAAATGGGACTATTGGATGGAGTAGTACGAAACTGCGAAATTTAGTTTGAACTCCTAACCATTGAGAACAGTGACACACCCATTTGTTTTGAAGAGAAAAATGCAAATTTTGACATCACATACGCACATTTGTATATTTTTGGTGTCCTTGTGGAGCCACAATTTGTTGATAATTTGTCTTATTTGTTGCAGGTCTATGACGTTAGCCATCGTGTTTCCCTTGACATAAATTCATCTTATTGGGCTCTCATGCTTGACTCCTTTGGAAGGATGGTGGAGATCTTTCTTGGCAAAGCTGGTAGAATGAGGGTTTTATCAGGAAATGTTGTAGTTAGAGCTCTAAAGCATTGTTTAGAGACTACAAGGCCAGTCGTGTTCCTGTTATTTTTCTTTCTGAATACTTTTTTTTTTTTTTTTTTTTCATGTTCAAACAGTTTCTTGAGTCATTTTGTCCCTATGGTTTCATTAATAAAATGGGCCAAAAGTCATTTTGTCCTTGGTAAGGAAATTCTTGGTACAGTGAAATTCAAGATTCTTGATTTGCTACATTTGTCGACCAAATGGCCAGTTGGAACAGAGTCATCATGCAATGGTTTGGGTTGCATTAGTGAAACTAGGATCCGTATCATAGAAGACCCTGATTCTTGAAGTCTACCCAGGTTGGGAGCAGGGCTTCGGGGGCCCAGCTCGGTGTCTGGTGTCGTCCATTGGCATACCAAGTCTCCAGGTTGGGATGTTGACTTGGGGACATCCAAAGGGATCAGATTAGTGCCTAGAGTTGATTGAGAGCTAATTGAGGCTGAACCAATAGAGAGAAGAGAGAGGACTGAGATCATCACAGCATGACATGTCAGGAAGCAACCTACACTCCTCATACAACCTCACGGCAAAGTGCCTCAGTCCTGCAGGTTGGCTGCATTATGATTTGTTCTGAGTCTCTGAGGCTTGCTATCCTTCACATCATGGGAGTGGTATGTAAAGACACATTAGCCCACTTTGATGAGCTAGTAAGCTCTTGACGCTCTAGGCTAGTTGTTAAAATTGCATGATTTACAATTTAAAACTTACGATTCAACTTGATTGAATTCCTAGTCGATACGAATTTGTTGGGTAACTTGGGTGTGCCAACAAAGAGCCTGAATCGGTGGGTGAGTTAGTTAATCGACGGAATTAATTGAGTCACCATCAAATTTTCCAAACAGTTCTTTATCTATTTTTTTGTTGGACGTCGTCTCTCAAAGCCTTAAAGGATTTTAAGGTGGCTGTTTTTCATTCTACTCTATTCGATCCCCTTCTTTTATTGTCTTTAGATCCTTGTGTTCTCAACTCCCAACTTTCAAGACAGAGAAATATTTGTCTCTCCACACGGCCTCACATTCAAATTTGGCTTTAGCTTCTTGAGTGCTTGTTTCCTGTAATTCAAGAAGTTTTTTTTTTTTTTTTTTCCAAAATTTTTATTTTTAATTGTTTTCTTTCTAGTGAATCAATACACAGAGCCACGACGTCTTGAAATGGAGGCAAGCGCCCACTGGGTCACCATTTACAACAAGTTTTGCATTAAGATGTGATGGTTGATGCAGCCCTTGACTACTTGTAAACCCATTATCGGATGAGGAAACCTAGAGTGAAGCCCGTAGGATTGAGGACCTTTTGGTCCAATAAATGTAATTGGTAGATTTTCTATTATTAGTATTATTTAAGTTAGGATTTAACTAAATAATTGCTTAAAATATTCGAGTATATTTCTGAAAATTATTTGGTTTAGTTTCTTATTTTAAATTAGGGTTTTGGCCTATAAATATTGGGCTTATGTCATTGTAATATTTAGAGTAAACTACCAATAGGTCCTAATAGGTGGATTTAATTCCCATCAAGTCCTATTGAAAATAAGTCATAATAAAATCGTCGCTAAAAAATAATTTTTTGTGACAATTTTTGGCATATGTCACTAAAAATTGACAATTAGTGACTTATTTTTGTCATGATTTTTATAAATTGTCGCTAAAACTTACAATTAGTGATATTTTTCTGTGAGAATTTTCAAATTGTCATTGAAAGTTGAAAATTAGTGACTACTGTTGCTAAAACATATAATTAGTGACATTTTTTTGAGACAATAAATTGTCGCTAAAAATTAAAAATTAGTGACTTTTTTTTATTAGTGTTCGATGAAAAATATCATTAATTCTCACATGACCTATTGGATAGTAAGTTCACGTTTTAGGACCTACACGTAAATTCCCCTAATATTAAGTATTTGGTTCAATAATATTGAAAGTGTATTTAGGCTGTGGCGTGTGCAAGATTTCTCCCACTTCCCCTACTTTTTTCTACATCAATTGGTGTCAGGACTTGATCTCCTATCACTGTTCTCCCTCCCTCCCCTCTCCTATCAGAGGCAAATTACAGAACCAACAACAAAAAATGGTGGAAACCAAAACATTAATCGAAGTCAAACCTTACCAGAACCCAACCTCACTGTCACTGCCTAGCACCACCACTACTCTCATCGTTGTCTTCATCGCTTGGCTGTTTGAAATTGCTAGCACCATGTTGGTTACTGTCTCTGTTCTGATCAGCTACACCCGATCAAGACACGGCATCTACTTCAGTTTTGAAGCAACCCAGTCAAAATCAGTAGTTGCTGCTTGCCATTATCGAGTTCTCACTGGAGCATTGTTGTTGATGACAAGGTGTCAATGAATCTCTCTCTGCAAGTTGCCGTGAGTCATGGCAGCAACCAGGAAGCCTAGTGCTTCACCTCTCGTTGTCGCTGAAAAGATGATGTACGCTAAAGGGGATATGTTATATCCCTCAAGCCCCAAACCAAATATTTTGAACTGCTCATGGATTTGGGACTGTGATGTTGTACATTAGAGCGATTTAGGCTGTGGCTGAGTGTGAGATTTCTCCCTCTTCCCCTACTTTTCCTACATCAAAACGTGTCTAATATTTCAGATTTACAATAGATTTTTGATTTTTACATTTCTAGATATGCTTTTCTACCCATTTTAGAAAGTTTACCAAATCTTATGATACATAATTTGAAAAAAAGATGTTTTCAATTCAAGATTCATATCTTGATTTAGCAACTTTCTTTCCAAACTTTTGGACTTAGTTCACTTCCTTGGGAGCCCTGGTCTCATCTTGTTCCCATCCTTTGGGCATACTGTTCCATGGAGATAACCTCCTAAAGTAAAGAAACCTCACTAAGAACTACAGATTTGTGCCGAAGCTTGGTTCAGATTCAGATCTAGTGATTTTTTCCCATTACTTTTGCCACCCTTCTTTGGAATTGCTTATGCTTCTGTGGTCATAAAATTCACCACACCTAGCTTTTATTATTGCAAATATATTCTGAGGATCGCACTTATCAAAAACTATTATGAGGCTCATGCTGTGACCTTTTTTCTTCCAGATGTCTTGCTAGTGTCTATCAGAGAAAATGCTCGCTATCAGAAAATACAGAACTATTAAATTTTCTTATCAGCATTGTGGCATGTTCTCATGCCGAGTTATATTGCTCGTCCTCCTTTAGTGGCCACCAGAGATACACTGCTGAATTTGGAAAGAGAATACCAAGGTACAACAGTTTATGGGAAGTTCAGACAATCACTTTCACTATGATTAGTGAAGTATTCTCTAGAGTTGGGTCTTCTCTTTCAGTTGACATGTGGCAATCAACAATTCAGGTGAGCTGACTCCTTTGTTTAGCTGACCATATGTACTCAAATTTGCTGACTTTTGTTTGCCTGTTTCAAATTAGGTGCTTAAAAATGTGATGGATGTCTTGGCATCTAAGAATCTACTTGTGGAAGATAATGTTATGGCCAAGTATCCTCCTTTCCCTTCCCATAATCACTATAGCTCATACAGCATTTCAATTATGAATTTGCTAAGCATTTGGTTTGGTGGGGCTTCTGCTCTGCAGGTTTTATACATCACTTCTGCATTGCCTGCACTTGGTTCTTATAGATCCTAAGGGACCGCTTTCAGACCATGTAAGTAATGTGTCTTTGTTCTGTTTTAAAATGTAGAATGAAAAAGGGATACACATTCTGTTATGTGATGTAGAATCAAGTAAATATTATGTATCTGCTGCAACTAATGGTGTTTTGGCTTATGCAATATATATTAATTTTGAAGGTGGCGGGTTTTGTAGCAGCATTGAGGATGTTCTTCATCTATGGCATTGCTAATAAATCCCAACTTTTGTATCCATTGGTTGGTCACAAGAAGGAAATTAGTTCCCTGGGGCTTAAGTTAAATTTGGGAGAATCTAGTAAATCAGATTCTGGTCCATATAGGCCACCACATTTGCGCAAACAGGACCTGACAAATCTGCAGCCACTGAAAGCTCCGGAATCTGTGAGTTTCTCAGTACAAGAATTTTCTACTATTGATTATACTTCCTCTGATTCAGACTACAGTGACAATGATGGACCAGCAAAAGATGCTGACAATATTCGCTGCTTCAAGGCCAGAGTAGCTGCTATTGTCTGCATTCAGGTAGTGCAATAGCATCTCATTTCTTACACTTAATTCATGCCCTAGTGCTGTGGAGATTTGGCAAAATTATGTATCATCTACAGTAGGTCACTTTGAGGGCTAGGTAGGTCTCGTGTTTCTTAGAAAAATAAAAAGTAGACTGTTGTTACTCTTTCCTCTGTTGAGGCTGAATGTCGTGCTATGGCTACTACTACCACTAAAATTGTTTGGTTGTGTTAGTTGCTTGAGGATCTTGGCATTTCTTTGTCTGCACCTACTCCTATGTATTGTGATAATAAAAGTGCGATTCATATTGCTCATAACTTTGTTTTACATGAGCAGGCCCAAACATATTGAAATTGATTGCCACCATCTTCAGCTTCAGATATCTTTCCCCCTGTCTCCTCTACTATCTAGGTGGCCTTCTTTTTCACCAAGTCTCACACAGTTTTACACTTCCCTTTTCTACTTGACAAACTCTCACTACTTCCTACTGTCACATCCTGACTTCGAAGGAGGATGTTATTATATTGTATATTGGGGGTGTTTGGTGGAGATTATTTTAAGCTAAAAGTTGATAATCAAAAAATATAAGCTAAAAGCACCCCTCTCCCAGCTTCTGAAAAATCAATTTTGTTTAGCTTATTTAAGCTATTTCTGTCTAATAAACTATAAGCAGAAGTTGCACCAGAAAGTCTGGCACAAACTCCCAAATTAAAATAAGCTATAAGCTGCTTGTATAATCCCCACCAAACACCATCTATTATTTAGCTTGAGAGTAGTTTAGACCTAATCATCACTCCTTACGATTGTTAAAAACCTCAAGGGGGTGTGTTAGTGTATTTACCCTTAATCTTACTATTCTAATTCAATAAGAGAAAAAACAATAATGTCACGAAGCTGGAGAATAGAATTAAAAAATAGAACAAACCACATTATTATCAGATTGTTATCTCAAGTGTCACAAAATTGAATTGGAAAACAATACCACTTTGGAGAAATTGGTATATTTGAAAAAGATAGGTCAATACTACAATATGATAATTGGTAAGTAGAATATTTTAGAAAACATTCTAATAATCTAATGATGCAGTAGTCACCTAACACATCATGTGACTACCACTCATGAATGATTTGGAAACTACAATCACCCACACTAACACATTGTATATACTAGAATTAATGAATTATAAACTAAGGCTACAAATACTTGCCACATGATTAATTGTTTGACATATATTATGTCTACTAGGTTGGCCTCCACTTGCCTCAAGGCCTCAATGCAAATATACCGTTAGCAATTAACATCTAATTTTTTAGGCAAACCAACATAATGCTTGAGCAGTGGTGTATAGTTTTTCTTTTTCTTTTTTTCTTTCTAACAACTAGAAAAGGAATAGTAATGATCAGCGCAATTAAACATTACAGTCATTAGTTGCCAATAATAAAAGCCACTAAGAAAGACTGAAGTCCAAAGATAGGCTTTATAGTTGAATAGAATTGTATTGGAATAACTTTCTTCTAGTCTAACTAGGATATAGACTGATAAATTAATCACTACCAAAACCAGGATAACTCAGTCAAATCGTCACCAAATTGTTAAAATCAGGATCCTAGGTAGGATCGGTGAGAGTCTTGTGGATCGGATTGAGGATCGTAAGATCCTACTTTCTATTTTAAAAAAAAAAAAAAAGGATAAAAAATACAAATTAGATTGATACATATTAAAAATAAGGTGAAAAATCATAAAATTTACGATCCTACTTACAATCCTATACAATCCTACACGATCCTACTTGCGATCTAGTTATGACATTGATCCTACAACGATCTGGATCTTTTTAGCAATGTAGGATCATAGGATCATTTTAATAACCATGGTCGTCATAATCACGGTCACAACTTTAACAACTCTTTAAGATCATCATCTTACAAATCTGTTGGAAAGTTTAAAATCACAGTAAGCTAAGATAGCTTGATCTTAAGAATTTTATGCACAGGAACCAAACACAACACACCCAGTACCCTAAAGAACAAAAAACAATCGAAAACTAAGCAAGTAAATTTCACTAGGATGTTCCTGTAAACAAAAAACATCACTTTATCTAAGCAACAATAAAAACAGAAAATTCAATAGTTGATTTTTGCTCTATAGCAACGCTTGTCTAGTTAGCATCAGGGAAAGTACAAAGTTCCCAAGCAAAGTACGAACAATGGTCATCTTGGCAACGAGAGCAGATTTTGAACAGTATTCACATTGGCAATAGAAGAAAATGTCTTCTCATAATCAATGATATATTCTTGAGCAAAACCTTTAACAACTAAATGAGTAATCTATCTTTCTACAGAACCATCAGCTTTAGTTTTAATCTTATGAACCCATTGACAACCAGCAACATGCTTACCGGAAGATAATGGAACAAGGCCTTAAGTGCCATTCTTATGCAAAGTAGAAAGCTCCTCATTCATAGCTTGTTGCCAAAGAGGATCAAGAACAAACTTCCTATAGGAGATGGGATCAGAAAGAGAATGAATAGAAGACAAGAAAGAACGAAACTCAGCAGAATAAGAGGAGTTAGAAAAATTAAAATGATCACAACACTTGTGAGACCGTTGAGGATAGCAAGAAGCAGGAGTTCGAGGATAATAGAATGGTGGAACGAAAGATCATTGATTGTACAATGTTTAGGCATTCTGTAAGGGTAAGGAGAAGGGAAAGGGGGAAAAGTCTTGAATAAAGGCTTGTGAGGCATCTAAGTGGTGTTGTTGGGAGAAGAAATCAGTTAGTCCTTTCTTTATGTGCATGGCAGAATTTAGGAGGCAGTTTTAAGGAGAAGTATTGATGTCGAGGATAAGAAACTCAAGGGAGAGTAAATTCAAAGAAGTGACGATATTTAGAAATGATAGTGATCTTATATAATTATGTGTCTAGTATTATTAGTATCTTATTTTATGATTATATTTATGTTTTTTAGGATTTCTAGGTCGGGTAATTTGGTAATTTTCACATTTACTGATATGGGCTGTAGGGGTCAAGTTATTTAATTGATTTTTATTTATGTTTCTTATTTGGTCTTAAGTTGATTTTCGAAGTCAAAGTAGTTTTAGCAGTTTTCTTTTTTGGTTCTAGTTGGTTTATGAAGTCTCCTAGTTCTATATAAAACTATGTAATGCTTATAATTTAATAGAGTAAATATTTTATGCCCAAGGCCTCTAGGAGTGATTCCTAGAAACTATCTTCTTCTTTTTTTCCTTCTTTCCCTCCTGAATTTTCAGCACTTTTAACAGCCCAAAACACTGTTCACGGATACTGTTGCAGCACCTAGAACGGTCCCAAAAATCAATATTCCTTTTTATTACATTAAGCGCTGACCCTAATTCTTCCATACGCTAATAGAAGCCCTAAATTGCCCATTACTTTTCAGCTTGAAACCACGACAGAAACCCACAGAAATCCAGCATTACAGTTCTCACAGCACTGTCCTACATCAAGTATGTTGTTATTGGAAAGGTTGGAGGAGATAAATGGGAATCGATGATAAAAGAGGAGAAAACATCTTTTATGAGTTTGACACTAGTTTGAAGTGTATTTGGAGCTTTTTTGTGTGTTTGTGTGTGTGTGTACTTTTCTCTTGTTGCCTTTTCTTTATTTTTGGTTGTATAAGGGTTGTGTCCCCTCCACCAAAAATGAATGTAATACAAATGACATTACATATTACACATTGTAGACACAAATTTCGAAGCATGAAATGTTTCGACACATTTCAAAATTTATGTTACAAATGGCCACTGTTTAGTTTTTGGACCTGTTAGATTTGCATAAAAGAAAGAAAAGAAAGAGAACTGTATATTATTCACCCTCCTAAACATATTAGGGTTACACATACTTATAATAAAAGACTAAAGGAACAAAAGACATAACTATCCTTAACTACCCTTATATAATAATACTTAACACTCCCCCTCAAGTTGGTGCAAAGATATCTCTCATGCCCAACTTGCAGCAAATAGGATGGAAAACTTTACTACTAAGACCCTTAGTAAAGACATCAGCCAATTGATCTGCAGACTTCACAAAAGGCATACATATGAAACCCTTATTCAATTTCTCCTTGATGAAATGTCTGTCGATCTCAATATGCTTTGTTCTATCATGCTGAACAGGATTGTAAGCAATACTAATGGCAGGTTTGTTGTCACAAAGATGTGTCAATGGTTCACTACAAACAAACCCAATATCATTTAACAAGGACTGGAGCCACATCAATTCACATGTACCATGCGCCATAGCCCTGTATTCTGCCTCTGCACTAGATCTGGACACCACTGTTTGTTTCTTACTACGCCATGTCACTAAATTTCCCCCCACAAATGCACAATAACCGGAGGTAGATCGTCTGTCATCTATAGAACCAGCCCAATCAGCATCTGTGAATGCCTCCAACCTCAAGTGACCATGATTGGAAAATAAAATCCCTTTTCCAGGAGCAGATTTAAGATACCTCAAAATACGATACACTGCATCCAAATGAGGGGCACGAGGCTCATGCATAAATTGACTCACTATCCAACCGCATAGGCAATATCTAGACGAGTGTGGGATAAATATATAAGTCTTCTAACAAGTCGCTGGTACCTTTCCTTCTCCACAAGATCACCAACACCACTATAAAGATGGTGATTAGCCTCAATTGGAGAATCAGCAGGTCGGCAGCCTAACATGCCAGTTTCCTCAAGAAGATCTAGAATATACTTCCGCTGAGAAAGAAAAATGCCTTTGTCAGATCTGGCAACTTCAATCCCAAGAAAGTACCGCAACGAACCAAGGTCTTTGATCTCAAATTCCTTGGCCAATAGCATCTTAAGATGTGTCACTTCTTCCTCATCATTACCCGTCACAACTATGTCATCCACATATACTATAAGCACAGTTACCTTATTTGCGTGACGTTTGACAAACATTGTGTGATCTGCATTGCTTTGCTTATACCCAAACCTCAACATAGCCTTTAGGAATTTGTCAAACCAAGCTCGAGGAGATTGTTTTAAACCATATAACGCCTTTTTCAACGTACAAACTTTCCCAACTGTAGACTGAGATGAGAATCCTGGTGGTATATCCATATATACCTCCTCTTCCAAATCACCATGGAGAAATGCATTCTTCACGTCTAACTTTTGTAAAGGCCATCCCAAATTGGCTGCACATGAGAGAATAGCTCGAATGGAATTCATTTTTGCCATAGGAGCAAAGGTTTCTGGGTAATCAATTCCATATGTCTGAGTAAATCCCTTGGCCACTAATCGTGCTTTGTACCGTTCAATTGTTCCATCTGCTTTCTGCTTGATGGTGAACACCCATTTACACCCTATAGGCTTTTTTCCACTAGGAAGAGAAACCAACTCCCAAGTGTTATTCTTGCTTAGAGCTTGCATCTCTTCTACCATAGCTACTTTCCACTTAGGATCATTGATAGCTTCTGTCCAACCCTGGGCAATACACGCAGAAGACAAAGACGAAACAAAAGTACGATATGTAGAAGGCAATGAATCGTATGACACAAATTTAGAAATGGAGTGTTGAGTACAGGCCCTAACCCCCTTTTAAGAGCAATAGGAAGACTCGAATCATTGACAACAGGACTCTCAACTACAGGTAGAGGGATAGACTGAGATGCATTACCTGGAACTGGCATGAGGGATGATGATGGGTTTGGTGGCACAAGGGATGCTTGCTCTTTCGGATGCCGAGAATAAGTCTTAAAATCAGCTTTGTCCAAACGACCATTAATGTCAGGCTCCACATCAAGAGAACTATTAGGCTTCCCCTCACCACAAATAATAGTCCGCTGACTAGGAAGGAAAAAAGACAACTCGTGTTGATAAGCCATCTCCTCATCCGCAATCTCATCCATACCACTACTACTCTCCCCCGGAGGAGATGGCGGAGGAGAAGGAAAGAAGGACACAGATTCACAGAAAGTGACATCCATACTTACATATACTTTGCGAGTGTGAGGATCATAACATTTGTAACCCTTCTGAGTAGCAGAATAACCAATAAAGACACAACGCATAGCCTTAGGATCGAGTTTCCCACGAGTACGAGGTTGCAAATGAACAAAACAGACACACCCAAACACCCAAGGAGGAAGAGAAGAGGTGGGATATGCGACAGGAAGCAGTTGAAGAGGAATCTGGAATCGGAGGACACTGGAAGGCATACGGTTGATAAGGTAAGCAGCGGTAAGAACAGCATCACCCCAAAATGACTTAGGGACATTCATGGTAAACAAGAGAGAGCGAGCAACTTCAAGAAGATGGCCATTCTTGCGTTCGGCAACCCCATTCTGTTGAGGAGTACCAACACAACTAGTCTGATAAAGAATGCCATGCTCCTCTAAGTATGCCCGAAAAACTCCATCAACATACTCAGTCTCATTATCACTACGAAGAATTTTGATTTGAGCATTAAAAAGATTGGTCACCATTTTATGAAAAGTTTGGAAACAAGAAAAAACTTCACTCTTAGTTCGAAGCAAGTAAATCCAAGTCACACGGGAAAAACAATCAATAAAAGTAACAAACCATCGATACCCAGAAGTAGAAACCACAGGGGAAGGGCCCCACACATCAGTATGAATAAGCATAAAAGGAAAAGTACTTCTTTTATTAATTGAAGGGTAACAAGTACGTTTATGCTTTGCAAGTTCACAAGCATCACAACCAAAAATACTCCTAGGACAATCACGAACTAAAGAAGGAAAAAGTTTCTCTAAAACATTAAAGGAAGGATGACCCAAACGGCGATGCCACTGATGAAGGAGAGAAAGAGAGGAGCCAATGGTGCACTTGAGAGCTTGAGATGGGACGACAGGAGCGGCATCCGAAATCTGACCCACCTTGTGCTCTACCATTGCCAATCGTTTTCCCGTAGCAGTCTGAAAGACACAATGAGTAGGAAAAAATGTCACCGAGCAATTTAGAGAAGTAGTAAGACTACTAACGAAGCGAGTTAGTTGAAAAAGTAGGAACATGAAGCACAGAGGAAAGAGAAAGCAAAGATGAACAATGAACTGAACCCTTGCCAGAGACAGAGGATAAAGTGCCATCAGCCACTCGAACCTTGTCTCGGTTGGAACAAGGAGAATAAGAATAGAAAAGACTAGAGGCACCTGTCATGTGATCGGTGGCACCGGAATCAATAATCCAAGAAGGCGATGATAAGGTACTAAGAGCACTTGCAGGAATACCTGTGTTGGCAAAATTGGAAGAAGTAGAAGTAGAAGAAACTGTGGTAGAAGGAGAGTCAAGTCGAGCCATCAAACGTCTGAGAGTGTGTAACTCATCCTGGGAAAGAGTGTTGGGCTCAGAAGGAGGACTCACAGCAATCTCGGACACATGTGCGTGGGGTCGAGCTATACTACCACGACCTCGACCCCGAGTAGGGCGACCATTCAGTTTCCAACAATGCTCTCGATCATGTCTGTCTTTCCCACAATAATCACACTTTAAGCGATCTCGATCAACCAGTGTACCCTGACTCCCAGACTGAATCGGACTAGGCCGAGGAGCCCGAGGAGGAGGAGCAACAGCTAAAGCAGAACGATCCTGAATAGAGGAATGCACTATAGCACTACGGCGACTCTCCTCTTGCTGGACAAGGGCATAAGCCTCGCGTAGGGTGGGAAAAGGTGAACGACCCAACACCTGGACGCGAATCTGATCATACTCCAAGTTCAAGCCAGCAAGGAAGTCATACACACGCTCTTTCTCAACAGTTTGCTGAAACAACGTGGCATCCCGAGAGCAAACAGCCTGAAAGCTTTGGTAATAATCTAGTTCCTGCCACAAACTACTCAACTCAGCATAGTAGACTGCGAGTGATCTATCTTTCTGATCTAAGCTCTGAAGCTTTTTCCTCAACTCGTACGCTTGTGCATCATTACCTTGTTGGGAGGACATTTGGAAATTGGCCCAAATCTTATGAGCAGTATCTAATAAAAGGAAACTCCGACTAATAGTGGGCTGCATAGAGTTGATGAGCCAAGTCATAACAAGAGCATTTTTAGAAATCCATTGAGTATGGAGTGAGGCATCACCATCCGGTAGGGGAAAAGAACCAGTAATGTAGCCAGTCAAACGGCGAGCAACAATAGCAAGACCACAGGAGCGGGACCAAATCAAATAGTTGGAACCATCCAATTTAACGGGACTAATTTGAAGAGAGGGATTGTCGGTAAGAGTCATAACACGACGGAGGCCACCCTCATCACTAATTGTATCCTTAGTCTCACCCTCAGCCATTGAAGATTAAATGCCCACAATAGGAAAAAGCAAATACCAGCCGAAAAACAGCAAAAACCAACAGAGGCAATCCACAAACTCAACTTAGGGACAAAAGTTACCTCTAGAGACAAAAACAGAGTCGAAACAAGGGCTGGAGAGGCCAAAACCATCGGCCGAGAGAAAACGCGTCTAAACCGAGGAAAATGACAAAAATAGAGTGAAAGCTTGCCAAATCATCAAAACCAGTCCTCCCAACCCTAGATCAGTCCCAGTCGGCTCCCAAGGTAGAGGGAGGAAGGGAAAAAACAGCCAAAAACAAGCCCCTGCAGGGACTTCCAAAAAAATCAATCGTTTTTTCCAAAAATCAACAAAAATTGGAAAAACACTCAAAAACTCATCAAAAAATAAAAAGAAAAATCTAGGGTGAAAACCCATCAAATTTCGACCATAAAGGAATTTTTTTTTTTTTTTTTTCCTGATTTTTTCTGTGTACAAGGAAGAACGAAAGAAACAAGAAAAAGAAAAAGAAACGAATCTTCAAGGAGGAAGATGATGCTCTGATACCATGTTAGATTTGCATAAAAGAAAGAAAAGAAAGAGAACTGTATATTATTCACCCTCCTAAACATATTAGGGTTACACATACTTATAATAAAAGATTAAAGGAACAAAAGACATAACTATCCTTAACTACCCTTATACAATAATACTTAACAGGACCAAACAGTGTTGATTATTTGATGGTAGACTCCTATTTTTGATTTGTATTCCAGATCATTAATTATATATTTTGAACAAATGAAACCCCCGATTACTGAAGGACATAAAATTTAAGAAAAAAGAAATATTTTTATTGAATTGGTGGAGGTTTAAAATCCCTGAATATGCAAGTTACAATTGTTGGGCTTGGACCCTTTATCTATGGCTCACATTATATGTTTGTAGTATAGGTTTTTGAGTTCTTTTGGTCTTTCTTCTTTCTTATGAAGACTTCTTTGACTTCTGATTTCTTTGCATCTCTCTAGTTAATCTCTAATCTCTGTTTTCTCTTTTGATTTATGATTCTCCACCTTTGTGTGATGGTCCCCATATTTATAGTTGGCCATCTATGTGATGAGAGTGCCTTATCTCTATTTCAAATTTATAACGCTATGATGTTATCATAACGAACTTTGTTGATTGCGTTGATCTCCCAGATTTCATCCCTTGTAGTGTCCTTGTAGTAGGTTCCACAGGCATCATGCTTTGGTTGAGCGTGCTATACTTCAAGTCTTGTAGTCTCGATGTTTCATCTGAATATCTTGAATGACATCGTTAAAATATGACGTTATTGTACTTTATCATGTACTTCAACGGATCATATTGATCATTTTAAGTAGTGATTTCCTACAACATTTCTACGGTAGGCTCTGTATGTGCCGTCGATTGATTGACCGTGTCATTCTCCACGTATCAATTGGCTCACATGGGTTCAAAGATTTTATGCTTCGGTGGACTCATCATCCCGTTGAATTTGAAACCTTATCATAAATTTGGTTTAAATTTGTGTCAACAACACATACACACACAACTTTCCAATCTTTAGAAATCAAGAAGTTTCTGTTGCTATCTATTGCTACATATTGCTGTCCTTAACACCTCTAGTACCGTTCTCCACCCACAACCATGTGCTGCTGCCTCTCTCTACCAAGCACCATGTTAATTCCACCAAACTATGATGATCACCAAGCATGCTGCTTTGTCTTTCCTCCTTTTTCTCCTCTCTTCTCTTCTCTCTATAATAGTTTTACCCCCTGCGATGATCATCACTACAACCACAACGTCGCCTCTGAAGATGATGTCGTGCAAGTGAAGGTGTGTTCATGGTGATGGTCAAAGCTAGGGTTTTCAACAATGATCAATTGCCAATTTTTTAGTGTATTTTTGGCTGAATTAAAACAAATCACAAATATATATAATTTTTAATTTTTTTTCCCGTTAATGATTGTAAGAATTTTAATTTGATTCGATCTTGTGATTTGGTCTTACATTCTTGTAACTATGGGTTCATTGCTTCATAGTCATGGCTGTGGGTTATGTTTCACATATGGAGGTGATGTTTAGGCTATGAAGATCAAAATTGAATGAAATAGAGGTTGGAATGAAGGTGCATTGGTATTGTCATGTTTGTGCAATGTTGACGTACAATATTCGAGGTGTGTATCGCCAAGGCTGCTCACTGTTAATGGAGGTACATTGGCATGTGGGTTTGCAAGAGTGGGTTGTATTAGCTGAAGATGTATAGTTTGTCTTAGTCGTGGTTCTCTTGATCTCTCTCCATTTTATTGTTCCTCCAAAATAGAAGATCTACGTATCTCATCTTTGTTATTTTATTACTTTATTTTCTTGCATATGTTCTATTGTTGTTGGTCTAGGCACTGATGCAGTGGGTTTCACCAGTGTGCGCATTAAGGTGGTTGGTCTGTCAATGTCATGGGTGTGGATGGGAGGTAGGTTTAGTTGCGTTGGGTGAGAGAGTGGAGATAGCACAAGGAGTTATCTCCCCATGGCAATACAAGGTTAGAGAGAGATGGAGAGAGAAAGCACATTGGGCTTGACTAAAACAGTATGGGTAAAAGTGTAAAACCATGTGCTCCATTAATGGATTTAACACGGGTAATTCTATTCGCAGACCATACTTTGTCTCGATACGTACCATTTGTGCCATTTGGCTATCATCTTCCGAACAAAAATAAAATGTCTGAATATCAACTTCTGAAAAAAATCAGTCATTCGAACAAAAAATTATGTGCAATAGTTGATATCAGAACATTTGTATTTTGTTCGGAAGTAGATAGCTGAACATTTGTATTTTGTTCAGAACACAAATAATGTACACTGAGACAAAGCATGGTGTGCAAATAGAATCACCCATTTAACACCACCAAGGGGTGCAAGTGTTATTTTAGAAACCTGAGGCTGTGTCCTCCCAATTGTCAGAAACCTCAAGGGGTGGTAGTGTAATTTACCTTGGAGTAATGTGATGGCATCTTTTATTCCGCTTCTTTGTGATGTTATCTTTGATGGCAGTTGTTCTATCTGTTTATCTTGTGCGAAAGAACAACCTTGTGAAGCCTAAGTGGTGTTTTTTAGTTGTGTGGAGAAAAATATTATTATCTATTGATGCTTATTAACAACCGAGTGTTAAGATATTGATATGTTTCACCCTTGATTCTAATTGGAGGATCTTTGTCGAGCTGATCCCAAATTGTTCACTGCCCAGTGGACGATGCTTTTGCCCTCCAGTGATGTGCTGCAGCCAAGGTGAAGCTTATTTGTTGATAATTAATTCTATTTTCTTTTGCTTTTTGGTTACCCTTTTTTTGCATTCCTAGTTTTTTTTATGCAAATGCTTGCTTACAGGAAGTATGAAGCTACTTTAATGACATGCTTGCTATTCGATCCTTATTTAAAGGTATTGCTTTTGTTGTCAATAATTACAATTTGGCTTTTCTCTTTTTACTAAAAAGCTGTCTTCATTATTCCATGTGGGCCACTTATGAAGCATGGGTACTTCGACAAAGATGCTGTACCTATACTGGGTATTGGTACTTTGCATGATACTTGTGCATATGAACCAAGTACATGAAACACGTATCCAAATTTTTTCATCTTATTTTTACTATACCCAAGACATACCTTGTATATACTGAAGCTGTACCTCGGCCGGAATAGCATTTTCTTGTATACAAAGGTGAAGTTAATTTCATTAGACTTGTTTATCCGTTGCATGGTTTTAAAATCAAGATTTGGTTGTTAATTATTAATATAATGATTTAATTTGGGTTTATACCGTACTTTTGGCATTAAATGTGATTTGTAGGGTGGATCTTAACCAACTAAACCATTTAACTAATTTTTGGATTATGCCAAATTAAAAATAAATATTTTTTTTTATGAACGTACCAAGCCGTATCCGTACCTAAGCACCTTACTTTTTTTTAGATTTTACCATATTAGCATACCCATACCATACTAGCACCTGTACCTGTACCATTTTGAAACCATGTATGAATGTATCTTCACTTTCTTTCATTGCACATGAGTTATTTTTGTGGCTTTATTTAATTGTGCTTTAGTGATGATTTTGGCTGACATAGTATGCTTTCTGGTACCTAGGCACGGATTGCAGCTGCCTCTACTCTTGTGGCCATGTTGGATGGGCCTGCATCTGTTTTTCTTCAGGTAGCAGAATTGAAGGAATCCACTAAATGCGGATCTTTCACGGCACTTTCAAGCTCCCTTGGTCAGATACTAATGCAACTACATACAGGTATCTGATAGACATTAATCTGTCAATCATAACCTCCTTTACCTTTTGATTCCTTGTACTTCTCTTGCATTTAGGTTTCCGTTTATTATTAGGAAAATGCTAAACATACAGAATTTTACACAAAAGTCCTACAAAATGAGGTGACAATGACATTTATGAAATTATGATTCCTAGTGCTGGGCTTTTTGATTTCCATTGAACGGCTATATATGAGTGACATCATTTTGTATAGAATTTTCGTACACAAACTCTGTTTATATAGCATTACCCTTATTATTATTGTTATTGTTGTTTTTATGACTTTATTATATCATAATGTCCTGCAGGTATTCTATACTTAATCCAGCATGAAACTCATGGTGGATTGCTCGTGTCCTTGTTCAAAATTCTAATGCTTTTGATATCATCCACGCCGTAAGTATCCTCCTCATGGTTCCCAATTTTTGGTACACTTCGTTTTTCCTGTTTGAGAAACCATTTTGGTTTTGTTAATGTTTATTGTTACATTCTAGTCGTAGATTCATAGTTTTGTTTCGTTGGACCCAAAATAGTTTCATTCCTTTGACATATTTGTAAATATATAATTTATCTAAAAATTTTTTTATTTATTATTTTTTTGAGTTTTGTTCTTTTGTTTCTTTCTCTTCTTTTTAACTTAGATCTTACACAAACTCATCCCGTTAGTCCATTTGTATTAAACCAATATACTGTTGGACCACTTGGCAATTTAAAAAAAAATAAAGAGTTAAAAAGTAAAATCACCACCACATTGAAATTATTTGGTGTTAGCAAATATCAAAGCTTTTCTTTTAGTAGTGAACAAATATATAATGCATTTGGATAATTATCTTGCATGAGTCTCCTGCTGTCGAGGTTAATTTCTGTGGCATTCTCAAAAGGACCTTTAATGGTGGTTCTATAAATACAATCTTATATGCAAATTTGGCCTTAGGAACAATCTGATCCCACTCACTAAAATGGTTGCCACCAAAACTTCATGGTTACTAACAAACTGATTTCAGTGGTTTGTTTGTGTGTGTGTAACTGTATATATATGTGTGATAATTTTGCAGATATTCAAGAATGCCAGGGGACTTGATGCCAAATCTTATCTCATCTCTTCGAGCAAGGATTGAAGAGGGCTTTCCACCTAGAAGTGATGAGACTAATCTGTTGGTTAGTATTGTTTAAATATTGTCTGTGGAGCTTTCTACCATTAGAGAAACCAATGGGTGAGCTACGCAGGTTAGGCCCCGTGCCTATCCTGCTCTTATTGGGTGGTGAAGGTTAATGGTGAATCAGGATAGAGAAAAGGACACTTTCTTTGACTTGGGGGCTTTGATTATCCGGTCAGGTCCACACTGTTTAAAACCTTAAACACCTTTTCTTTTTCCTTCGCAGTAAACATTATTTTACAAAACTTTGTCAATGGAATTGAAAACCTCAATATAAAAGGGGCATTTGTTCCCATTTTGCTTTAAACTCTTCATTTTTGGTTTGTGTTGATTAGGGGGGACTAGTATATCTATGAAGGGTTGACTTGTCCAGCCCTGCCCTGTTGCCTCACTCATTTTTAATGCTCATACCATAATTCTATTAACTTTTTTACAGGCTGTCGCTATTAATTGCTTGACTGCAGCTCTGTCAGCCTCACCTTCCTCACCTAAAGTCAGAAATTTGTTTGTAGAAGAACTACATGAAGGTTAACTTTTGGTTTCTTTTTCTTTTGGGAGATCATAAAACTGTTGAAAAAATCCTAGGTAGTGTTTGGTAGAGTTTTAGAATTATGATTTGAGAATAGAGTTGTATTTTGAGTTTTTTAGTTTTGGAATTATGATTTGAAAAGAGAAAATTTGTTTGGTTAAGAGTTTTGAATTTTGATGTGATATATGAAATGAGAAAAGTTGTTTAGTTGTGAGTTTTGAAAAGAGTTTTCAAAACTTAATTGAAAAATTTATAACTTATAACCAAACACACAACTCAAAACTCTATTGAAAATTCTGTTCAAAACTCATAACCAAACTCTTTTTAAAATTCAATTCAAAAAACTAATTTGTCATTTTGGTCTAAAAAAAATAATTTTTATATTTAAAAATATCAAAAACAAATATATATATATATTTTCCAAATAACAGGTGGCGATTGGCAATTGGCAATTGTAAAAAAAAAAAGAAAAAAAAAGAAAAAAGGTACTGTTCCGGTCAACCGGGCGGACAATCGTGTAGACCAAAAATTCAAAAACTGTTTGGTTTACCAAACATGTTTTCAAAATGTATTTTGAAATTGATTTGGAATCATTATTTGAAAGTTAAAACCAAACATAACATTCAAATATAAGGGTGAAAAATTGATTAGAGTTGCACACCAAACACAACCCTAGTTTTTGTCACTAAGATATCTCTGATTTTATTTCATTATTTTGTTTCCATAATTGTCTTTTGTATGTGTTGTTGTTCTCTTCTCTTTATTTATTTATTATTATTATTATCACTATTATTTTTGTGTGTGTATACCCAGTCATTCATGACATCGAGTGTTGAAAATTGATTTTGCCCATAGTGATTTTTGGATAAAAATTCCTACGTTTACTTTCAATGTATATCTGTTAGAAAAGAGAAATTGTATTAACAATTCCTACATTTACTGATGTGCAGTACTTCAAAATGACTAGATTTTATCCCATTTGGTGATACAATTTCCAAAGTACACTTCATGAGCTGATAATTCATTTAATCTCTAACATATATCAATCAGTGGTGATTGGGGAGTGAGGGTGTCTCATTTGGAACACTACCTCTCCATTGCATAATTAATTATTGCAAGTTATTTAAAATGTTAGCCATTGAAATTTGTTCCAGATGGATCTTCTTTTTTTTTTTTTTTTGGTTAGAAAATTTTAGGGTTATTTACATGTAGACCTCCTAAACTATTGAAAAATATCACTTTGACCCCCTAAACTTTAAAACATACAAATGGACTCTCTAAACTATTGAAAAGTATTGCTTTGCCCCCTAAACTATAAAAACATACAAATGAACCTCATAAACTATTGACGTGTTTCACTTTGACCCCTTCTATTATTTAGGGGGTCCAGTTGGTACGTTTTTATAATTTAGGGGTTCTATTTGTACGTTTTTATAGTTTAGGGGGCAAAGTGATACCTGTCAATAGTTTAGGGGGTCTATTTGTACACTTTCATAGTTTAGGGGTCAAAGTGATATTTTTCAATAGTTTAGGGGGTTTTCATGTAAATAATCCAAAATTTTATTACCAAAAATGATGTTCGCCTATAGGTTTGATACACAATCCAACAAGGCTACACAAAACACACTTCTCACTCACCAAGGAGAAAAACACTTCTTACACCATGAGTGGAAATCTTTTACAGCCTATGATGCAATCCACAAGAAGATCAAGAAAAAGCAAAGTTAAAGAAGTGGCAATATTTGGAAATTGTCATGGCTACTAGTGTTATTAGAGTCTTATTTTATTGTTATTTTATGTTTTTTAGAGTTTTTAGGTAAGGGTTATTTTGGTAATTTTCATATTTGATGTCATGGGCTGTAGGGTCCATGGATTGTCTTGTGGGGTCAAATTATTTAATTAGTTTTAGTAAGATTTCTTATTTGGTCTTAAATTGGTTTTGGAAGTCAAATATTTTTAGTAGTTATCTTTTTTGGTTCTAGTTATTTTAGGAAGAGTCATGGTTCAATATAAAGTCATGTAATGCTTCTCTTCAAGCTTTTTCTTTCATTCCTCCTTAGAAATAGAAGCATTACCACTCCCTTCGTATTGAACAATAGACTGCTGACGTGACTAGTTTGATAAAGAATACCATGCTTCTCAAGATAGGCTTGAAAAGTGTCACACACCAGATTTTCAAGATCCGAAACCCAATAAATAAACTCAAATAAAATGAATAAAGAACAATATTCAGGGCTAGTTTGGCATAATCTAAATAAGTCAAAAAGTCAAAAAGTCACTATCTTATTTAAGTCACATTATCTTATTTAAATCACATCACCTCTCTAACACATCACATCAAACCCAACCCAAACCCACCAATAAGTCAAAAAGTGTACTTTTTTAGGACATCCCAAACCAACCCTCAATATAATCAAAAGATTCCCTCATATATATATGGGTATCATTTAGTACATGAGATTGACTCATTACATACATCCCATATTCAACATCTAGGTGGAGTGAATATACAATATGTAATGCAAAATAACGACATTCAAAGAAATGTCCTTAGGCTTACATCAATTAAAAGGGATTAACCCTTACAAAATATAAAGGCATTCGACCTATATTACACAAGAATGGCCCTAGGATGAACATCCAAGAGAGCTCTAAGTAGCCCTTGTACAAGATCCAAGCCACTCAAGGTCGTGGCACATCATTAACACCTGAAAAGATTTCATTCATGTAGGGTGAACAAATAGTCCAGTAGGATAATCTTTCTACTCATTAATATACACCTACAAAGCACATGATCATGATGCTACATATGTATAGGATACTCTACTGATTTCTCAAATCAATGCAAGTTTTGTTCTGCAAAATGACAAGTTATCATAAGTTTGATAAATATACATTTCATAATCCAAATCATCACTTTATTCCGGTGAATCCTATCAAGGTACATGTATTTGTCAGTGGCTATCGCTAAGCGCCACTGAATCAACTAGTGAGCTATCATTAGCATCACTCTGCCAGTGGTCATCGCTAAGCAACCACCTAACCAACCCCCACTTTACTGGGACTAATCGGAAGGACAAATGGGTACGTTTCCCGTGTGGGTTTCCCGTTTTTCACTGAGGACTCTCTTGCCACTTAATCATCATCTCTATATATTGCTTGGATTCACCATACCAATCAATTTAAAACCATGATGTTTAAATTGTGAAAAGCTCATGCCATCGTTACTCAATTCTGTACAAGAATGTGTTCAACACACCTCTGTTCAATGAAGGATTTTCATTCGGTGAAATACAACAATTCACATATGCAATTATAAGTGGGTTTAGTTCATTCTAAGATGTCAATCTCAACAACAATGCCATTCTCCACCAATTGCCAACAATGCAATCTCTAACAATATTTAATTAAGCAATTCCCTCCTATGCAATTATACTCAATTTCAAAGCAGAGATAATATTTTCTACAATTCGAACCATTTCACAAATTAGGGTTTACCAAAATTGGGGCTTTCACAAATTAAAGTACCCAAATGCTATTTGATGTAAAGAAAATAGATTTAATAAGAAAATTGTAGAGAAATACCCAATCAATCCCAAACCCTAGCGTCTAACATGAATTTTCACAAATTATCTCTACCAATCTCCCAATGGAATATATCAAAATACCGCACATACTCATCTAAATCCATATTAAACAAATAGAAGAAAACCCTACCTCAAAAGTGAAGAGGAGAACGAAGAAAATTTGAAACTTGGCGAAATGAGGATCGGCTCCGATCAAAGTGTAGCCCTCGCTGTGCTGTACGATGTTAATACTCGAGTTTTTGAGTGATTCACACCTAATCTTAGGGTTTTGTGTTAAAGCTAGTAGGTGAGAAATATAGAGAGAGAGAATAGAGAAAAGAGAAAGTGCACAATGTGTAGGAAGAGTGGTGAATCGTTGGATCATTTATTTTTATATTGTCCAGTGACAGCGAGCTTATGGCAAATGTTGTTTTGTTTGGGGAATGTTATGTGGGTGGCTCCAAAAAAAAGTACACAAATGACTTTAATTGATTTTCAAGTATTAGGCCGGTCGAAGAGGGCCAAGTTGCTTTGGCTTTGTGCTATCTTTGCAATTTTTTGGGTCATTTGGTTGGAGAGAAATGGGCTGTTTTTAAAGAAGAATCCCGAGATGTTGATTTTTTATGGGATAAAGTTCGACATTTAGCATCGTTTTGGGTGTCGGGGAGTCCTTTGTTCAAGGGAATTCCTCTCTTTATGATTGCAGTAGATTGGGTGTCAGTTTGTGATATGTAGTGTTTTTTTTTTTTTTTTATCATTTTGAGTTTTGCCTCTTTTTGTTGTTTTTGTTATTTTTTACTTGTACTTTTTTTTACAAGAAGCCTTATCATCCCTTCTTTTGGCTTTGTGCCTTAATAAAATCTTTCTTTGTTGCTGATAAAAAAAAAAAAAAAAATTGAGAAAAGAGAGAAAAGAAGTGAACAAGGAGAGAAAGAGACAAAAGCTGAATTGATGAGCTATGTCAGGCCGGCGATCGATCCTTTATCGGTCGTTGCGTTCTGCTAAAATTTTCAAAAATGGTTCAATGAAGCGATTGCTTAAGCAATCGATCGCCTATTGATTGCTGCATTTTGAAAAATGAAATGGACGAAATGCGAGTATGGCGATCGATCGCTCTACCTAGAAATTTTGAGTTTTCAATCTCTAACTCAATGCAACCGCAACCGCAACTGCAATCAAATTCTCAATCATAAGTGTGGAATATGATATGACAACATCAACTGCGTATGATGACAATATAAACAAGTATAGTTATTCAACAAGGTGAACGATTCATGCTTGAACAACTAATAGACATGGGTAATTGGGTTAGATTGAGACCCAAAGTGTTACAATATATTTAGTTCCATTGTCACTACGAACAAATTTGATTTTGGCTTCAAATTGATCTATCACAATCCAATGAAAAGTTGTAAAGTAAGAAAAAAAAATATTTTTAGCACGAAGTATATAAATCCAAGTAACAATAGGATAACAATCAATAAAGGTAACAAACCAACGATAACTAGAAAGAGAGATAACAGGAGAAGCGACACAGTAGTATGAATAAGTATAAAAGGAAAATAGACTTATTTTAATTAATAAAAGGATAACAATACCGTTTATGCTGGGCCAACTCATAAGCATCACAAGAAAAAAGCTTTTCTAAAATGCCAAAAGACGGGCTACCCAAGTGGTGACACCGTTGATGTAAGAGAGGTAGAGACGATCAACTATCAACTTGAAGAGCATATCTAGATGACAGATGTGAACAAGGCAATGATGTGGTATCTAGAAAGTACAAGCCACTATGTGCTCTTCTACCGCCAATCATTCACCCTGTGCCCCAGTTCTTAAAAGACGTGTATGTAGGAAAATTTAGGAACATGAAGAATAGAGGACAGAGAAATAGAGGAAGAGCAGTGAATAAATCTCTTCCCAATACGGAGGACAATGAGCCATCAACTACCCAATCCTTATCCTTACTAGAGCACGAAACGTAAAAATATAAAAGACTTGAGGAACCTGTCATATGGTCAGTAGCGCTAGAATTGATAATCCAGGGTGAGGAAGAAGATGCACCAAGTGCATTAGCAAGAATACCTGTGTGAGCAAAGTGAGAGGAGGAAGTGCTAGAAGAAGAGGCTATGGAAGTCAAACTATCAAGCTGAGCAACCAAACACCCAAAGATGAGCACCAGTGTCACTAGGCGAACAAAAAGAGGCCTTTGACACATGCGCTTGGGAATGCACTATACCACCACGGCCACCACCTTGCTCTCGAGTAGTGCAACCATTCAACTTCCAACAATACTTTGTCATGCCATTCTTTTCCACAGTAATCACACTTACTCCCAGACTTAGGCTAAACTGGTTTGCCATCAGGTGAAAGCGTAAGAACAACCAAAGCAGAATGGTCCTGACTAGCGGAGTGTACTATAACATTATGTCCACTCTTTCCTATTCAACAATGGCATAAGCCTTTTCTCTGTGTGGGAAAAGGATTGCCATCCAATATCTGAACCCGAATATGAACATGCTTGAAATTAAGGCTAGCAAGGAAATCATAAACGCGCTCCTTCTCTACCAGCCACTTTGAAACATTGCTGCATCTGTGGAAAAAACAACCTGAAAGTTCTGGTAATAGTTAAGCTCTTGCCACAAGTTGCTCAACTCGGCATAATACAGAGCAAGAGACCGATCCTTATGATCTAACCCATTAATTTTCTTTCTCAAATCATGCTTAAGCATCAGCACCCTTTTGAGAGTAGGTTTGAGTTGCTGCTGTCCAAATCTTATGCATAGTATCCATTAATAAGAAAGTACAACTGGTAGTAGGCTTACATCGAAAAACATGCCGTACCCGTACCGGGTACTTATCGGCGTATGGTATCTCGTATGGTACTTCTGCATATGTACCGGGTACACGAAACATGTACCCAAATTATTTCTTCTTAATTTTTAGCGTACCGAGACGTACCTAATATACACTCAAGCTGTACCGTACCTCAGTTGAAACAATATTTTCTTCTACTATAGAGATAAAACTCCTTTTACTAGACTTCTTTTTTATTTTTAGTTTTATGCTTAACATGATTTTAAAATTAAATTGTGGTTTGTAAGTTATTTAATATATTGACATTTAATTTTGATTTATATTTTTACTTTTGACATTAATAAATGTTAATTATAGGTTGGATCTTAACAAATTAAACCATTTAATTAGTTTTTGCATTACTCTAAATTAAAAATAAATATTTTTTTACAAGCGTACCAAGCCGTACCTGTACCGTACTTTTTTTAGATTTTACCGTATCGACGACGCATTCGTGCAGATCAGTACTCGTGCATTTGATTAGTACTGCATCTGCATGGAGTTAACCAACTAGGTCATGACGAGCATTCTCTGACAAACATTTATTGCATGCAGGTACATATTCAAGACGATCCTTTAGAGCCTTAGTAGCTATGATGTTAGAATCGTATGATTCTCCATTTGAATCGTACGATTCTGTTCGATGCACATAGAAATCGATACGAATTGGTAGAGAGAATCGTAAATGGCAATGAATTGCACCTGTATCGTTCAATCGATCACCGAATCATAAGAATCACAGAATCGCATGATTATGGAAATCGTGGGTAACCCGACAACCAATCGAACCCAAATGGATTTCTCTGATTTCTGATGCAATCTTTTTGCTTTATTTTGCTAGAGAATGGATCGACTAGGTCTTCTATGACCTTTCGAGTAATTATATAATAATCCCATTCTCTTTTGGTTTGCCTATTAACTCTTAAACGACAAAACCCTAGAAAAAAAATGTTTCTCATTCTGTAGTTACGAAGAAGTAGCTTTTGTTGTTGAGTCCTGGCTCCTTCAACTTTAATTGAATCTTGATGCTTCAACAAACTTTTTTGAGTTGTTGTGCTTGGACTTTGAGCTGCTATTGGTCCACAAACTCCATACGATACTGTTTGTTGTACAAGAACTGAATTGAATAGCTTATAGTTTGCCCACTTTGAGCCTTTTTATTACTTTAGTACCTTTGTTATTGCTGTCACTGTGCTATTGGTGTTGGAATTTGGAGTTTTGAGTTTTTACTTTATCAAGATTAAAAAATGATTGATAATTTATTTATTTATTTATTTTACCTTTTATATACATCTACAAATTTAGTATATTTTTGTATTTATTAAGGGGTTGTTTGGGATGATCTAAATAAGTTCACTTTTTGACTTTTTATGAAATATGGGTTGAGTATGGATTGGGTTTAAAGTGATGTGTTAGAGAGGTGATGTGACTTAAATAAGATGATATGACTTAAATAGGATAGTAACTTTTTGACTTTTTTAGGTTATGACAAACAAGGCCTAAATTTTGTATTTTTATTTTTTATTTTTAGAATTTATCACAAATATTTTACCTTTTAAGTTCACACTTAGATTAGGTGCATCTAAAAATTAAAAAATAATAATTAAAATATGAAAAAAAAAATCACTAAAAATAACATAAACACAAAACAAAAAACTAAACAACATTTTCGTTGAGTTTAGTCTAAATATTTCATATTTGTAAGATAAATGTAATATTTAAATGTGTAGATATGTTTTTTAATCTAATTTTTTAAAAATGACGGAATCTTTTCCATTCGATTCGCTATTCGGTACAAGGACATTTCGATTCACGATTCGAATCCCGATTTGCCAACTATGCCTAGTAGGATAACTCGTTACGTGATGAGCAGTAATAGCCAAACTACAGGAACGAGACAATGTCAAATAGTTGGTGCCATCCAACTTAACTAGCTAATCTGAAGGGGGGCCTTACTACCTTTTGCCATGTCTACAGAATAATATGGGACAACTACCCAACTGGTTTAACCCCCCACAAAGCCAACAAACTCAAAGTAATTCTCACTAAAGCAACAAGAAGAGCTTAGGTAATCATAAACAGATGGTATAGGTTTGAATTTGGAAAACCCAATAAAAAAAAACCTGTAGAGGACCGAAGAACCCCTAAACCAAACCTTGTAGCCTTGTAGGAGCCAAGAAATCATTCAAAACTGAAAAATAGGTCTGGGAAGAGATCCAAAAACCCTAGTTGGCACCCTCTGATGGTTATCCAAGCCTGGGTTCAGTTGAAACCAAGCCCAATCAAAGATAGCAAAAAACTAACTATTTTCCCTTTCCTTAAAAATTAAGGAAACAGGAAAAGATATATCAAGTAAACTAGGAAAGTTTCAGAAATATCAGCATTGGAATCTCCTCCGAAATAAATCTGTTTTTCTAAAACATTGATATATTATGAGAGAGAGAGGGAGAGAGAGAGAGAGAGAGAAACAAATATTATGAACAAGAAGAAGAAGAAGAAACAAATATATGGCTATTGAGAGAAGACCTAAAACTTAGGTTTATCACATAAACACATGTATTTGTATTGAAGTGGTCTAAAGTACACAATTAAACCTTATACTACTAAACCTATAGCATCTAACAAGTTCTTAGACCCTTTGTCTGAATCAGTGGACTCATCATTGTGACTGGACTCACCTTCGCCCTTACTGTTTGCATCAAGAGGTCCACTGGATGGTCTTTTCTCCTCATCAACTACTCGAAAGAAGAAACATTCCCTTTCAGAGCCTCAATCTCGTTCTCTAAAGCAGCGAACTCCTTAGCTTGTTCTGGTGAACAAATACTGAACTCCTTAGCTTGCACGTTCTTTAGTAGTGGAAGCTTTGTGGTGATACGCCACAATCGTTTGTTTTACTGGCACAAACTGAATCTGTTTCACTTGAGTATTCCTCATCCAAATTGTTTTCAAAGACTCTTGAGGAACTCAATACCGTGATGGAGGATTTGTGCAATGGAATCCAATGAATTGTCTGGCAAAGATAGTCTTTGTGGTTCTCGGAGGCTTGTTGATCAACAGATAACCATTTGTCCCATCCGCAGCATACAATTGCTAATACAAATCCTTTAATGAGGTTCTCTTAGCTGAATTCTTCTTCTTTTTCATTGAAGATCTCCTACCCATGGTTACAGGAAAATATCTCCGGAGGGGGATTTCTAGTGAGAGAAAGGTAGAGATAGAAAATCATTTTGCATATATTCTAGCAGGCAGTTGGATCTTTATGATATTCATGACCGGAAAATATTTGATTACTTCTTTGTATAACTTGCAAAGGCATTAATTTTAGGACATTAAGGCATGTAATGATTATTTATTTAGTTCTGCCGAACACTTTCAACGTGCTTAAAAAAACAATATGTGTGCTGGTTTAACTCTCCACCCCACAGGCACATCAACAAGAAAAGCCAAACCAAATTTGTTTAAAGCTGCTTCATAATTTCATATTTTTTCATGTTAAACGTTGTAGTGTGTGAATGTTAGGGACAGCTTATATAAAATATAAATTTTACACTTAGTAAGGTAGTTCATGCCCTGATTTACGCTGGGAAGTGTAACTGGAACAGTCTAAATATGGTAAATGAAATTTGCACCAAAAGAGAATAGCCTAAAATAGTAAGTGGAGTTGGAAGTTGGTAATACATTGAACTAAATAAAAACATTTTTGCTATTTTAGACAAGAATTCAAATAGAATAGAAGAGAATTGGATATGATAATCTAGAACAAAGTTTGATTTGGATTCCTAGTTCTAGTCTAAAGATTTATTATTGACAAGCTACAACGATTGTGCCTATTATAGCAACTAAAAGAACTATTGAAATGAGCTGAAATGGAAGAAGTACCCATGTCGGACACTCGACACTTGGATAAGTGTATGATTTAGGTTTCTGATGTGTAGTTAGACATTCACCTAGCAGACAGATTGATGCATGAAACCCCAAATTATGATTCTGACAATGCATAAACCCTAAAATATGCGTGAAATGCTCTATGGCTGCTTGTGAACACTATTTTACCTTGGAAAGTAAAAGAAGCATATTAAAGAATATGAATACTTTTGCTGTGTCCACATGAACTTGGACATGGGAATTAGATGTATTGAACAATTAGACACCTACACTTGTAACCAAGTTCATGCAACATGTGTTTTTCTATTGTTTCACAATGTAAAGAAATAACATCTACTAGTGTTGGTAAATATATGTGCAACTAAAATAGGTCCGCAACACTTCTAGAGATTGGATTGTGTCCTTTAGTATGTTTAGAAACTAGGTATTGTGGTCAAACCTCTGTGGATACAACATCCAAAAATCTTGTTTAGGCTCAGCTAGGAAGTACAACAATCAATATTGCAACTGGGAAGGATGGTTCCCGCTAAATGCTCATTGGCTGTGGATTTTGTTTTGGTTTAGACAATATAGTTGGTTTGCAATTTCCCAGGCACGCACTTGTCACACCTTTGACTTGCTAATTTCAAATTCTGTAATTAACTTGGTATTGCACTTCCTGAAGTTACTTACTGTTAAATGATTTGGAATGGGGGGCTTGGAATGGCTATTGATGGTTGTAATTGGACATTATCCAATTAATTCATCTTGGTTTGCAATTTTCTTATTCCAAGATCAATCATTCTGGGTTAATTGAAAACCTTGTATGATTACTTGTTGACAAATAATGGCTCATCATATATGCATAACTATTGAATGCTTAGCTAGTCATTACCTGCATGTGTGCACATGCCATTGTTTGGATACCTTCATTGAGTTTTGATATATATGCTTATGTATATGTGTATATATATTTGTTTAATATGACCTTAGCAATTTATATGAAATATTTGCAGGTTTTGTTGAGCCTCAAGAGAAGTCTGGCATTCTATCTACCATATTTCGATATTCTGAACCAGTAAATAGCCCGACAATAAGCCTCGAGGCTCTCCAGGTAACATGAAGCCAAGATTGAAATATTTCGTGTGTGGATTGTATTGTTGACCCTTGTTATTGTGGTTGAAGTTATTGATGCATGTGAATGCAGTGTTTAGGTCTATGTTGGATAACCAGTACATTATATTTTGGCAAGGGTTGGGGACTTTTTGATTGAACAATGTGGTAACAATATGTTGTGTAATACTTGGATGAGTTAGTGAATGGAGGCCATTTGAGCATATTAAATTAATAAGCCTTAGTTTATGAACTATAAGCTTTGCTATATTTCAAAATAGTGTTGAAAGATTTTATGTTTACACCACTACAAAGATGGGGATTAGCCTCAACTGGTGAATTTGTAGGTCGGCAGCCTAACATGCCAGTTTCCTCAAGAAGATCTAGAATATACTTCCGCTGAGAAAGAAAGATGCCTTTGTCAGATCTGACAACTTCAATCCCAAGAAAGTACCGCAACGAACCAAAGTCTTTGATCTCAAATTCCTTGGCCAACAACATCTTAAGATGTGTCACTTCTTCCTCATCATTACTTGTCACAACTATGTCATCCACATATACTATAAGCACAGTTACCTTATTTGCGTGACGTTTGACAAAAATTGTGTGATTTGCATTACTTTGCTTATACCCGAACCTTAGCATAGCCTTTAGGAATCTGTTAAACCAAGCTCGAGGAGACCATTTCAAACCATATAACGCCTTTTTCAACCTACAAACTTTCCCAACTGTAGACTGTGATGAGAATCTTGGTGGTATATCCATATATACCTCTTCCTCCAAATCACCATGGAGAAATGCATTCTTCACGTCTAACTGCTGTAAAGGCCATACCAAATTAGCTGCACATGAGAGAATAGTTCGAATGGAATTCATCTTTGCCACAGGAGCAAAGGTTTCTTGGTAATCAATTCCATATGTCTGAGTAAATCCCTTGGCCACTAATCGTGCTTTGTACCGTTCAATTGTTCCATCTGTTTTCTGCTTGATGGTAAACACCCACTTACACCCTACAGGCCTTTTTTCCACTAGGAAGAGAAACCAACTCCCAAGTGTTATTCTTGTTTAGAGCTTGCATCTCTTCTACCATAGCTACTTTCCACTTAGGATCATTGATAGCTTCTGTCCAACCCTGGGGAATACATGCAGAAGACAAAGACGAAACAAAAGCATGATTTGTAGAAGACAATGAATTATATGACACAAATTTAGAAATGGGGTGTTAAGTACAAGCCCTAACCCCCTTTCTAAGAGCAATAGGAAGACTCGAATCATTGACAACAGGACTCTCAACTACAGGTAGAGGGATAGGCTGAGATGCATTACCTGGAACTGGCATGAGAGATGATGATGGGTTTGGTGGCACAAGGGATGCTTGCTCTTTCGGATGCCGAGAATAAGTCTTAAGATCAGCCCTGTCCAAATGACCACTAATGTCAGGCTTCACATCAAGAGAACTATTAGGCTCCCCCTCACCACAAATAATAGTCCGCTGACTAGGAAGGAAAAAAGACAACTCATGTTGATAGGCCATCTACATACCACTACTACTCCTCCTCGGAGGAGATGGCGGAGGAGAAGGAAAGAAGGACACAGATTCACGGAAAGTGACATCCATGCTTATATACACTTTGCGAGTGTAAGGATCATAGCATTTGTAATCTTTTTGAGTAGCAGAATAACCAATAAAGACACAACACAGCCTTAGGATTGAGTTTCCCACGAGTACGAGGTTGTAAATGAACAAAACAGACACACTCAAACACCCGAGGAGGAAGAGAAGAGGTGGGATATGCGACAGGAAGCAGTTGAAGAGGACTCTGGAATTGGAGGACATTGGAAGGCATACGGTTGATAAGGTAAGCAGCGGTAAGAACAGTATCACCCCAAAATGACTTATGGACATTCATGGTAAACAAGAGAGAGCGAGCAACTTCAAGAAGATGGCGATTCTTGCGTTCGGCAACCCCATTCTGTTGAGGAGTACCAACACAATTAGTCTGATAAAGAATGTCATGCTCCTCTAGGTATGCTCGAAAAACTCCATCAACATACTTAATTCCATTATCACTACGAAGAATTTGATTTGAGCATTAAAAAGATCGGTCAGGTCACCATTTTATGAAAAGTTTGGAAACAAGAAAAAACTTCACTCTTAGTTCGAAGCAAGTAAATCCAAGTCACACGGGAAAAACAATCAATAAATGTAACAAACCATCGATACCCAGAAGTAGAAACCACAGGGGAAGGGCCCTACACATTGGTATGAATAAGCATAAAAGGAAAAGTACTTCTTTTATTAATTAAAGGGTAACAAGTACATTTATGCTTTGCAAGTTCACAAGCATCACAACCAAAAATACTCCTAGGACAATCACGAACTAAAGAAGGAAAAAGTTTCTCTAAAACACTAAAGGAAGGATGACCCAAACGACGATGCCATTGACGAAGGAGAGAAAGAGAAGAGCCAGTAGTGTACTTGAGAGCTTGAGATGGGACGATTGGAGGAACGACATCCAGAAAGTACAGCCCACCTTTTGCTCTACTATTGCCAATCGTTTTCCCCGTAGCCAGGTCCTGAAAGACACAATGAGTAGGAAAAAATGTCACTGAGCAATTTAGAGAAGTAGTAAGACTACTAACAAAAAGCAGGTTAGCGGAAAAAGTAGGAACATGAAGCACAAATGAAAGAGAAAGCAAAGATGAACAATGAATTGAACCCTTGCCAGAGACAGAGGATAAAGTGCCATTAGTCACTCGAACCTTGTCTTGGTCGGAACAAGGAGAATAAGAATAGAAAAGACTAGAGGCACCTGTCATGTGGTCGGTGGCACCGGAATCAATAATCCAAGAAGGCGATGATAAGGTACTAAGAGCACTAGCAGGAATACTTGTGTTGGCAAAATTGGAAGAAGCGAAAGTAGAAGAAACTGTGGTAGAAGGAGAGTCAAGTCGAGCCATCAAATGCCTGAGAGTGTGTAACTCATCCTGGGAAAGGGTGCTAGGCTCAGAAGGACTCACAGCAACCTCGGACACGTGCTTGGGGTCGAGCTGTACTACTATGACCTCGACCCCGAGTAGGGCGACCATTCAGTTTCCAACAATGCTCTAGATCATGTTTGTCTTTCCCACAATAATCACACTTTAAGCGATCTCGATCAACCAGTGTACCCTGACTCCCAGACTGAATCGGACTAGGCCGAGGAGCCCGAGGAGGAGGAGCAACAGCTAAAGCAGAACGATCCTGAATAGAGGAATGCACCATAGCACTACGGCGACTCTCCTCTTGCTGGACAAGGGCATAAGCCTCGCGTAGGGTGGGAAAAGGTGAACGACCCAACACCTGGACGCGAATCTGATCATACTCCAAGTTCAAGCTAGCAAGAAAGTCATACACACGCTCTTTCTCAATGGTTTGCTGAAACAACATGGCATCACGAGAACAAACAACCTGGAAGCTTTGGTAATAGTCTAGTTCTTGCCACAAACTACTCAACTCAGCATAGTAGACTGCGAGTGATCTATCTTTCTGATCTAAGCTCCGAAGCTTCTTCCTCAACTCATACGCCTGCGCATCATTACCTTGTTGGGAGTACATTTGGGCTGCAGCTGTCCAAATCTTATGAGCAGTATCTAATAAAAGGAAACTCCGACTAATAGTGGGCTGCATAGAGTTGATTAGCCAAGTCATAACAAGAGCATTTTCAGAAATCCATTGAGTATGGAGTGAGTCGTCACCATCTGGTAGGGGAAGAGAACCAGTAATGTAGCCAGTCAAACGACGAGTAGCAATAGCAAGACCACAGGAGCGTGACCAAATCAAATAGTTGGAACCATCCAATTTAACGGGACTAATTTGAAGAGAGGG
This sequence comes from Camellia lanceoleosa, assembly GCA_025200525.1. Classification (NCBI taxonomy): domain Eukaryota; kingdom Viridiplantae; phylum Streptophyta; class Magnoliopsida; order Ericales; family Theaceae; genus Camellia; species Camellia lanceoleosa. The sequence goes on from CM045759.1 coordinate 158,830,246, forward strand.
ATTGTCGGTAAGAGTCATAACACGACGGAGGCCATCCTCATCACTAATTGTATCCTTAGTCTCACCCTCAGCCATTGAAGATTAAATGCCCACAATAGAGAAAAAACAAATACCAGCCCAAAACAGCAAAAACAATTAGAGGCGAATCCACAAACTCAACTTAGAGACAAAAGTTACCTCTAGAGACAAAAACAGAGCCGAAACAGGGGCTGGAGAGGCCAAAACCAATCAGAAATTGAGAGAAAACGTGCTGAAACTGAGGAAAATCGACAAAAATAGAGTGAAAGCTTGCCAAATCATCAAAACTAGTCCTCCCAACCCTAGGACAATCCCAGTCGGCTCCCAAGGTAGAGGGGGGAAGGAAAAAAACAGCCAAAAACAAGCCCCAACAGGGACTTCCAAAAAAATCAACCGTTTTTTCAAAAATCAACAAAAATTGGAAAAACATTCAAAAACTCATCAAAAAATTTAAATAAAAATCTAGGGTGAAAACTCATCAAATTTCGATCATAAAGGAAATTTTTTTTTTGTATTTTTTTTTTTGGATTTTTTTTTTTTTTTTTTTTTTTTTTTTCTGTCTGTGTACAGGGAAGAACGAAAGAAACAAGAACGAAGAGAAGAATCTTCAAGGAGGAAGATGAAGCTCTGATTCTATGTTAGATTTGCACAAAAGAAGGAAAAGAAAGAGAGGAAGAAAAGAGAGAGCACTGCTGCTGCTATTGTATATTATTTCACACAACTAAACATATTAGGGTTACACATAGTTATAATAAAAGACTAAAGGAACAAAAGACATAACTACCATTATTCACTATAACTACCCTTATACACTAATACTTAACAGTATCCAAAGGTGCTAGGATGAATTCATTAAGAACATCCTTTTTGTGATTGGATTGGGAATGCAATGAGGTTTTAGAATGATTCTTGGTGTAGGTGTATGAAGGGTATCCAAAGGGGCTAGTATGAATTCATTAAGCAGATCCTTTTTGTGATTGGATTGGGGAATGCAATGAGGTTTTAGCATGATTCTTGGTGTAGGGAGAACCACTTATCGTGACTTTTTGTGTTTTTTGGTATTTCTCAGAGTATCAATGGTTTAGTATTGGATTTGGAGGTTATGACGAGTGGGAAGGATAGGGTGGTTTGGGATGTTGCTTAGGAAAGCTTTGCAGGATTGGTAGGTTAATGCTGTTGTGGGTCCTTTGATGCCTTGTATTAAGTAGAGAATGAGATAAGATGGAAGGCTTCAAAACCTAGGAAGTTTGAAATCAATGGATAGTCCTTTCCATTGGCAAGGGATAAGTTCAAAGTTACTATTAATTGGTGTTGTTTGTGCAAGTAGGACAGTGAATTGATAGACCACATATTCATTCATTATAAGGTGGCTAGGGAGATTTGGAGTTGGTGCTGCCTTTGTTTGGAGCGATCTCACATGGACTCAGGTATGGGTATTGAGTGTGGGTGCGTGTTCTGGCATCAAACTTCTCCAAATCTTAAATCTTAGGTATAGGGTTATGTATCCAAAAGTTGGGTATGGGTGCTTGAACTTGTCCTAAACATTTAAACATAATGTTCTGGGTTTTGGATAGTTGTTCTTTAATGATGCGAGGGAAATGGATTCGTATGCTTGGGAGAACATAAGTTTGGGAAGGTTTAGGGTGTGTTGGATATGCATGGAGAAGATTGGGTGGTTTTGAAAGCGGGCCGATGGGATTACAAACAATTGGTTTATTGAGGAGGAAGAATTGGATTTTCAAAAGGGGGGTGTCGTGTTTGATGCTAATGTTGAAGTCTAAGCTAAAGTGCTTCTTTTCGTTGTGATTCCTCTGTGTGGAGTAGATCTTGAAAATGAAGGGGTGTTTGATATTAGTGGTGCATGGGAAATAAAATCTTATCAAAATTTAGAGGGTGTTCCGTGTTTGGTAATGCGTGTATTGGTTGCAGTACAACAATATGAAATTTTCAATTCGCCAAATAGGGAGGGGAGTAAGGGATTTATCATCTCATTTTGAAGTTGATGCTACAATTTCACAGGTAATTGAGAAAAGTTGATAAGGTTGGTTGTTTGAGGCATTATTGGGTTAACAGAACGGTGGATGTATAAAGGTGGATGTTAAGAGCAATGGTTGTTCTGGTTTTGAAGTTTCTAGGTCAAATTTATATTTGGATAAGAGAGAGAAAGGTATGGAAAAATGTTTTTTAAGAAGAAGAGCTTAAAAAACTTCACTGCTCGATTATGATGCTCAAAAGGATGTAGGATTTTAAATGAGCTGTGTGAGGAAAAGTGTTTTTTGTCTGTGGATGAGTTTAAAAGCTAGTTTGAGGAAAATAATCCATATATTAAATCTGTTGTTATTGGAAAGGCTGGAGGTGACAAGTGGAAGTTGATGTCTGGAGAGGAGAAAGCACATTGTGCAAGATTGGTAGATTTTTTATGTTTATTAGCTGATGTAATCTTGGTCTGATTTTGGGGTTGGGGTCTACTTTAGTACTATTTTCTTGTTTTTTTTTTTTTTTTCTCAATTTTTTTATTTGGTTGTTTGAGGATTGTGCTCCCTTGGTATGTTCTCAAATACAACTTCTTCTTTGTTGTTGATCAAATAAGGCTGTTGAAGCACATGAATCGTTGTGTATTGCAAGATTCTTTTATGATTTGCATATACATGAGATTCAACATAGGGATTTGTGAGCAATTGAATTGTAAGATTCCAATTGGTAATTTTAAGATAGCGACAACTATCTCATGCAGTAATCTTAGTTACGAGCTTTGAAAGACACCATTATTAATGTTTCTCCATGTCTCCCTGCAGAGTAGACTCCTGTCCTTTATTATAGGGGATGTGTTACATGGGCTTGAATGTTCAGTTTTGACCTTTGATATGTATGTTTTGATTGCTGTTGTTTTGTGGATAAGTTCTTAAGCTCAAGCTTTTTTGCTGAAGGCTTTTACCTTTTCAATTGCACACGTTAATTTCCTTCTTTTTTAGATCATATTCTACACATATCTTATTTGTCTTAAAGTATTTCCATGCCATATGTTTAAAGCATATTATCTTTCATGCATAGTTTCTTTCAGGCTGTTAGAGCTGTGTCACATAACTACCCAGATATAATCGTTGTGTGTTGGGAACAAGTTTCATCTACTGTTCTTGGATTTTTGAGGCTAAATACTCTTGAAGTTCCAACTAGGCCTTGGAAGGATAATAACGGGAAAGTGGTGGGGTCAATTGGGGAAAAGGTCATCACGGCTGCAATCAAGGTAAGGTGTCCCATATTATATACTTTCTTTTTTTTGTGAGATTTTTTTTTTTCTTCCCATTTTATTTGAGTTATGGTCTTGTTATTTTGAATGGATAACACAACCTAGATTGAGAATGGCATTATGTCACTGGCAGGTGCTTCAAGTGTTTTCATATTTTAGAACTAAAGCCCTATGAAATAATTCTCTTCAAGATTGTGCTACAGTAAGCATATGAAGGGCATCATGGATCAATAAGAATATGCAAATCCTTTTTTGTTGTGTTTAAAATTTGTGCATTATTAACAAAACATGAAGCACTAGATATTGTTAGGTTACCAATTTTTTCAAAAGCCTAAGCTATTAGGAAATGGGCCCAACAATGTATATTAAGCCATCTAACATCCTCTCTCATGTGTAACCCCGTCTTGCACGTGGAGAGACAAATAGAGAAGCAAACAAAAAGAGAAGCAAACAACCAAACGGGGACATAATACCAAATGTGAATGGAGAGACTTGAACCCAAGACCTCTCTGAACCAAAGCTCTGATACCATTCCAAAGAACCATCAGAAAGAGTTTTAACCTTGTAGACCCATTTACATCCCACAATATTCTTGCCAATAGCTAATGGAACCAAATCCCATGTTTGAGTTTTAGTCAAAGCAGTTAACTCGTCATTCATGGCAGCAATCCAATTCGGATCATGATAGCCTTCCTTGTAAGACTTGGGCTCAAAATAAGTATGAAGACAAGAAAGAAAAGACTGATAGGAAGGGGAGAAACATGTATTACCAAAACCAAGTCTATTCGGAGGATGACTGTCCTGCTTAGGAAAACAATGTGCAGGAGGAGCAAGATCTAGAGAAGCAGTGTGAGGAGCAGTAGAACTAGCAACAGGAGAGCTTGGAAGTGTTTTGTGACACTTGTAAACAAGAAGAGAAGTAGGAGAAGGAGGAGCAGGCAATGGAACATAAGTGCTAGAAAGAGGTAAGGTAGACACCTCAAGATCATAAACAAACTAATCTTGTGGAACATTAGGAGGAAATGAAGACAAAGTATGTGGGCAGTATGGAAATTACCCGTCCACAGGTAATTTTTAGATAGGAGGGTGAGTTATTGATCCTTTGTAGATAGAAATATCATGCTGGAGAGAGAGAGGAACGGGGTCCAAAAATCCACTTAAAAATGCAGAAATATTGCAAGGAAGCTTCAGAGTTACGTATCGAACAGAAGCTTATTATCATTTAGGTTGATAGTGAGTCCAGAGGAAGTCTAGTGGAGATCATTGAGAGGAATCAAATTAAAAGTTACCCTATCAAGATCGATTTGGGGGGAGCTTTTTGGGCTATGCAAGTTTTGCGAAAGGTTTGGAGATGGCGCAAGGATCGATCCTTTTCAAAGAAGTATAGCGTGATTTTGCAAGATTACTTCTCAAATAAAAGAAACAAGGGTGGTGTCTTTATCGAGTTGTCCAAATGGGAGGCTGGGGTACGGAAAAGTAATATTATTATTTCGGCAAGGGTTGATGGTCAAGGGTGGATGGCTGTGGCCAAGATGTTTGAAAGAATTATTCATGGAGATTTCAGGGTTAAGGGCGATGGGGAAAGAAAGCACTAAAGTGACCATGATTTATCATGGACTCGCAGAGGCATCACAAGTTTAGCAGAAAACAGGGGCAAATAGAGGAGCTTCGTATGCCGATGTGCTCAACTCTAAAATAGATCTCTTGGGAGGAGGTAGTAGCTTTGTTTTGGAGATGCGCAAGGTGGTGGTTTGCACCAGAACTGATTTCTTCGATGAGTGGGCTTAGATTGAGAATGTCCTCTGTCGATCTTTTAAAACTAATATTTCTCTGAGGCCTTTTCAATTAAACAGAGCTCTGTTTGTTGCAAAAAGCATTGGGGAGGTTGATTACTATGGTGGTCAGGGATGGTGTTTCTTTGATAAGAGCATTGCAGTGAGTTCGGACAGCTAGTCAGATGAAAAGCATAATAGGGCCGATGTCATTGTTTCAAATGGAGGATGGGTCTCTGTTTGTGATTTACCTTTTAGTCTCTGGAACAATACATATTTTATATTGATTGGGACGAAGTGTGGAGGTCTGTTAGAGGTGGATAATAGAACCAGGTCTTTCGGAAATCTCTTCGAGGCAAGATTGAAAGTCAACGGTTTGGGTAATGGATTCTTACCTGCGACTATTGAAGTTCAAGTGGAAGGTTGTTCTATTATTGTTCGTTTAAAGGCATTAACAAGGTCTATTGGAAGACAAGAGGGTCACCGGCAATGGAGTTTCCAACCAGTTTCAGGCAACTCCAGTACGGGAGATAGGGGAGGTGAGGGGTCTCAAGAGACAGACATGACATATGGTAGAATGGAGGTGAGAAGTCAGAATGGTGGACTGAACGAGGTGGATGACGGCCACGAAGGAAGCGTAAGAGACAAAAGGGGCAAGCAGTTGCAGTGTTTGATTAAATTTGGGCCTGGCTAAACTATTGGCCCAGCCTACGATTTGGTTATTTCAAATAATCATATTAATTTTGGTGTACAGGATAGGGGGGGGGGAGAGCAAATGATTTTCAAAGCATTAAGGATTGCGGTCCAGTTCTTAATAATGGCCCAAATGTGTTTTTTTGTTTTAAGGAAAGGGGCCCAGGTTTTATGGAAGATTTTAGGGCTTCTGATTCCAACTCGATGGAGGTTTCGGGGCTGGGTTTAGGTAGGAAGGACAACCCGATTGTTTTGGCCTCATGGGTTAAAGATTCTCAGTCAATCGATGTCCAAGGGCCTTGCAGAACTTCAGCGACTGAGGAGAGGAGTAGAATCCCCTCTTTTGATGCATCAGAACTAGTCGATTGTGCTCATCCTAGGCAGTCGATCATTTAAGTCCTTAGCACAGAGGAAGCATAGCTAGAGTTGACCAATATTGTGGATAGATCATGTCGAGATTTTTAGAGATTAACTGTGGTAGCTGAGGACTTGATGGAGATTAATTTGGCTTTAGAAAAACTGGTTCAGGACTTGGAAGAGGGTCGTTTTGAATTGCATGAGGTATTGCAAGCTCTGGATGAGTATGGATCATCCAACAGTTCAAATTCACAATCTGAAGGGGAAAGTATAGAGGATGAGCCAGCTGACCAGGATTGGGATCTTAATAATCTTTTCAATGCTGATTGTACTGCTGATTGTGAGGATATCGAGAAAGTTTCCGACTCTCTGAATCAGGTTAGTCCTTCATTTAATCAAGTTTTATCATCTTTATCTTCGCTTCAGAGGGTACAAGTCATTCTAGATTCTTCTATTTCTGGGGAAGGGGATTCGGATGGGGTTTCATTGTTTCATTCTTCTAGACTGATTTGTTTTGTTCCTCCAATTTCATCAGGTGATCTTCATGAGCAAGGGGTTACCTTTGATATCTCAAGGGCCATTGTGAATAACACTACTATTGTGTCTGAGTCATTACAAGCTAATATTACTCAAGGTCAAGTAGATGACAATCAGGGAGGGATCTCAAGTAGTCATTTTGACAAGGGGGGACATATTTCTAGTAACAGGGTTGAAGAAACAGAGAGTTGGTTGAAGGAATTAAGTAAATATGAGACTTACCCAATTGAGGAGGAGGAGGTGCCTCAGTTTTTGCAGTTACTTCAAGTTATAGGATTGTCACTAGTTAAAATCAAAGGGACTTCACTTAGTCAGAATATTAGGTTCATAAGGGAGAAAGATGGTAGAAAGTTTGGAAAGAGTAACAAAAAAGGGGTAAGGGAACTTAGGAATTTAGCAAGTTCGGTTAATTATGAGAGGCGTTGGGAGGTATTTAGGGGTGAATGGGTTTCCCAATGAAGATTATTAGTTGGAATGTGAGGGGGTTAGGCACTAGGAGAAAGAGGGGTGTTATTAAGGATTTGCTAAGGAGTCATCAACCGGACATAGTTGTTTTTCAGGAATCTAAAGTAGAAGTGTGTGACAGGAAGTTCATGAAGAGTCTTTGGGGAGTTAGACATAGGTGTTGGGCTTGCTTGCCATCAGTTAGTAGATCGGAGGGCATTTTGGTGATATGGGATGAGAGAGTTGTTTGTTAGTGTGAAACTATAGTGGGGGGAGTTTTCACTATCAGTTAGGTTTAAAAATCTTGACAATTTAGAGTGGTGGCTGACTGAGGTTTATGGTCCTAACAGACCGTCTAGGAGGCAGGATTTGTGGGAGGAGCTATATGGGTTATCTGGGCTATGTTCTCCTAATTGGTGTTTAGGGGGAGATTTTAATGTGGTTAGGAGGAGCTTAGAGAAACTTAACGGAATTATTACTACTAGGGGCATGAGGGACTTTGATTCGTTCATCACAAATTGTGAGTTGGTGGATCCTCCTTTGCGCAATACTCGATTTATGTGGTCTAATTTGCAAGAAAATTTGGTGTATTGCAAACTGGATAGATTTTTGTACTCCTTGGGGTGGGAAGGTTTTTTCCCTAATTTAAGGCAGGAGTCTCTACCGAGATTCACGTCAGATCATTGTCCTATTATGATCGAAAGTTGCCCATTAAAGTGGGGCCCGATGCCTTTTAGATTCGAAAACATGTGGTTGGAGCACCCATCTTTTAAAAGAAAGTTTGAGGAATGGTGGGCCAATGCTAGTTATGGATGGGAGGGTTTTAAGTTTATGAAAAAGTTGAAGGTGGTCAAGGAGAATGTGAAGTGTTGGAATAGGGAGGTTTTTGGGAACTTGGAGCTTTCAAAGGAGGTGACGCGCAGAATCGAAGAGTTAGATGCATTGGAGGTGCAGGGGGGTTTAGCTGAGACCTTTAGGAGGGAGCGATCTCAGTTGAGATTAAAATCGGAAGAGTTGGTTTTTAGGGAGTAAATTTCTTGGTCTCAAAAAGCAAGGGTTAAATGGTTGAAGGACGGGGATGTGAATTCAAAATTTTTTCACAGGGTGGTAGATGGGAAAAGAAAGAAGAAGTTCATCAAGAGATTAGAAGTTTGCCCAGTAGTGGTGGAACGGGAGATTCAGATTGTCACTAGAATTTATGACTTTTATTCTAAGCTTTATTTGAAGGAGGAGGTGAATAGACCGGGGATTGAAGGACTTGAATGGGGACCTATTGATCAAGCAGTTGCATCATGGCTTGGAAGGCCATTTGATGAAACGGAAATTCAGGAGGCAGTTTTCGATTGTGAGAGAGACAAAGCTCCAAGTCCGGATGGTTTTTCCATGGCCGTCTTTCAAGATTGTTGAGAGGTGGTGAAAAAGGATTTGTTGGGAGTTTTCTTGGAATTTCATGAGCCGGGGCTTGTTAATTTGAGCTCAAATGCCACATTCATTTGTTTAATTCCTAAGAGAGTGAATGTGGTAAGAATTGGAGATTTTAGACCCATCAATTTGTTCATTTCACTTTATAAGGTTTTGGGAAAGGATTTATCAAAGAGGCTAGGAATTTCATTGGGGGAAACTGTGTCGATGGCGCAAGGGGCTTTTGTGAAAGTAAGACAAATCCTAGATGTGGCGTAAGTGGCAAATGAAGTAGTGGAGGAATATAGAAGTCTAGGGAAGGAGGGAATTATTTTTAAAGGGGACTTCGAGAAGGCATATGATCACGTGGATTGGAAATTTTTGGATTTTGTATTGGATAAGAAGGGTTATGGTGTGTGGTGGAGATCTTGGATTAGGGATGTTTCTCGAGGTGCAATATGTCTGTGTTAGTTAATGGTAGACCAGGAGAGTGTTTTAGGGTTTTGCGAGGATTATGACAAGGGGACCCACTATCTCCTTTTCTCTTTATTTTGGTGGCAGATGTACTGGGAATGATGGTTGATCGAGCTAGAGAAGTAGGTCTTTTTGCGGGATTGGAGGTTGGGAGGGGATAGAGTTAGTGTCATACATTTACAGTATGTGGATGATATCATATTTTTCTCAATAGGAAATGAGAGTCAAATAGTTAATCTTTATTCGATTTTGTGACTATTCGGGGTAATCTCTGGGCTTAAGGTTAATTTGGAGAAAAGTAGTGTGATGGGCATTAATATGCAGCAAGACTTGCTTTAGAATAGGGCGGCTCTCTTAGGATGTGGTATAGAGGCACTCCCGTTTAAGTATTTAGGTCTTCTATTCTGGGGTAATCCTAGATGTGAAGCTTTTTGGAATCCAGTTGTGAAAAAGATTGGTAAGAGATTGGAAGAATGGAGTAAGGCTTTATTGTCACATGGGGGTAGATACACCTTGGTTAAGTCGGTTTTGACTGGTATTCTTGTTTATTTCTTGTCTTTGTTCAAGATACCGGTTAAGGTGGCAAAAATATTAGAAAAGTTGATGAGGGATTTTCTTTGGGAGGGCAAGGATGAGGGGAAGAAGGATCACCAGGTGAGTTGGGATTTAGTTTTGTTGCCTAAGGAAAAGGGGGGTTTGGCTATTGGTAACATTTTGGCTAGGAACACTGCCCTTCTTGGCAAATAGTTATAGAGATTTCCACTTGAGAGTGATTCACTATGGCATTTGGTTATTAGAAGCAAGTGTGGGACTCAAGATAATGGTAGGGATTCATGGGTGGTTCTGAGAGGTAATTGTCGTGTTCCTTGGAAATCCATTTCACATATCTACACGTGTTGGTCTCATTATCTTTCTGTAAGGGTGGGCAATGGGGAACTTGTTTGTTTTTGGGAGGATGCTTGGTTGGGCCAATCTTCTTTTGCTTCTGATTTTCCGCATCTCTATAGAGTGGCTTGGTCTCATAACTCTTTTATAGCTTCCATGGCTTGTTCACATTTGGCTCCAATTTCTTGGAATTTTGATTTTTCTAGAAATCTTAATGATAGGGAGGCATCACAGTTGGCATCTTTGTTGTCCAGAATTGATAATTTCTCTTTGGCTCCTCTTGTAGAGGATAAGGGTTTCGGCTCTCTATTCATCTGGAATATTTTCTTGTAAGTCTTTTTTGATAAACTCATCGATACTCCACATGTTTCTCGATTTCCTTTTTGCAAAAGAATATGGAAGGCTTGTGCTCCTCTTAAGGTGAAGGTGTTCATGTGGGTCTAGGTTCATGGAGGCATTTTGACAAATGATACATTGCAGAAATGGAGACCTAATCGCTTTCTAAATCCTCAGTGGTGCATTATGTGTTGTAAGAATAGGGAATCCGTGGATCATTTATTTCTGCAGTGCTTAGTTGCTTTGCCTCTATGTCACAAATTGTTTTTGTTGGGGAATGTTATGTGGGTAGCTTTGCAAAGGAGTGTGCTTATGCTCCAAGTTGACTTTCGCGCTTTCGGAGGATCGAAGAGAGCCAAAGTGCTATGGTATTGTGCGATCTTTACAACTTTTTAGATTCTGTGACTGGAAAGAAATGCGAGGGTGTTTGAAGATAAGTCCCAACAAATAGACTATTTGTAGGATAATTTTTGCCATTTAACTTCTTTTTGGGTTTCGGGGAATTCTCTTTTTAAAGGAGCCCTCCTTTTTTTGTAAGCTAGAGATTAGTTGGCAGTGTGTGATATGTAGGCTTTTGCTTTGAGAGTTTCTTGCTACGCTTGTGTTTTGTGTTTTCCCTTTTCTTTTGTAGGACACCTTATCCTCGCTTACTTTTTGATTTATCAATAAAATTCTTCATTGTTGATTAAAAAAAAAAAAAAAGAGGAGGAAATGAATCAATATGAATCAATTCATCCTTGGCAATTAAAACAGGAGTGGAAGGTATAGTGTAGTAGGGTAGTTTTTTCCGAAAAGGTAACATGCCTAGACACATAGAGCTTTTTGGTCACAAGATCATAACATTGATAATCTTTTTGATGAATGCCATGCCTTAAGAACACGCATAGGACACAACAGGAATTAAGCTAAGAGCAATCTTGTCATGGAAGAAGAACAAAGCATGCAGAGCCAAAAACATGAAGAGAATAATTTGGAATAGTACCCATAAGACGTTCATATGGAGAGGAACCTGAGAGAAGAGGAGTAGGCATCTGATTAACTTTATTGAGTTCTTAGCTAGACATGGTACCATTCATAAATCCTCTTATTCTAATAATTCTTTACAAAATGGTCGAGCTAAAAGAAAATATCGTCATCTCCATGACACCGCTCGATCCTTTCTTCTCTCTGCCTGTTCCTTCCGACTTCTGGGGGAAATATGTACCTATAGCTGTCTATCTTCTTAATCACATGCCTACCAATTTTCTCTCTAGTGCTTTTCTGTATGAGCGTGAGATTCCTAATTATTCTCTTCTTCGTATATTTGGTTCTACCTGTTCTGTTCTTCCCAAATGGGACCGTTCCAAGTTTAGCTCTTACTGTGTCTTATGTGTTTTCTTGGTATATGGTATTCATCAAAAGGGTTATTGTTGTTATGATTGTGTGACCAAAAAGCTCTACGTGTCTCGACATGTCACCTTTCTAGAGAAATTACCTTCACCCTTCTTTCAACTCCTGCTCCGATTGCCAAGGATGAATTGGTTCATATTGATCCATTTCCTCCTAATGTACCCCAGATGAGTTTGTTTCTAACCTTGAGGTGTCCACTTTGCCTCTTACCAGTGCTGTAGATCCTTCACTTGCTCCTCTCCTTGTTTACAAGCATTGCAAAGAACCTCCGAGCTCCCCTTTCTCTAGCTCTACTGCTCTCCCGTTGTCTTTCTGGATCCCGCTCCTCTTGCGTCTTGCTATCCCACTTAGGATAGTCGTCCTCTTGTAAGACTTGCTTTTACTAATATATGTTTCTCTTCCTCTTATCAATCGTTTATTTCTTGTCTATATGCCTATTATGAGCCCAGGTCCTATAAAGATGCTTGTCATGAACCGAATTGGGTTACTTCCATGAATGGGTTAATTGCTCTAGCTAAAACTCGGACTAAGGACTTGGTTTCATTGCTTGCTAGCAAGAATCTTGTGGGTCACAAATGGATCTACAAGGTCAAGACTCTTTTTGATGGCTCTTTGGAACGTTACAAAGCCCATTTGGTTGCAAAGGAGTTTTATCAAGCGTATGGGATAGATTATGAAAAATCTTTTGCTCATGTTGCCAAGACGACTACAGTTTGTACTCTTATTTCCGTTACTACTGCCCATCAATGGCCTTGTTTCCGTTAGATGTCAAGAATGCTTTTCTTAATAGACATCTTGCAAAGGAAGTGTATGTACGACCTCCACCTGGCCTTTCCCATCCTCTAGATCTTGTTTGCCATCTTCGTTGTGCACTCTATGGTCTCAAGTAGTCTCCACCGGTGTGATATGAGCGGTTGCAGTGTATTGTTCTCCAGATTGGTTTCTGTCCTAGTCTACATGATTCAGCTCTTTTTTTTCATCGTACTTCAACTGGTCTTGTTCTTCTCCTCCTACGTGGGGATGATATGATCATCACTGGGTTTGACGATAGTACTATTTAGGAGGTCAAGCAACAATTTCTTGAGGAATTTGAGATGAAGGATTTGGGGTTTCTTTGGTAGTGAGGTTGCCTCTTCTTCTATTAGATATCTTCTGTATCAGACTCAATATGCTAGCGATATCCTTCTCTTGCCAATCTCACTAATGCCAAGACAGTGGATACTCCTATTGAATTGTATGCTAAGTTTTATGCTTTTGATGGGGTTCTTCTTGACGATCCTATAGTATTTCGTGAGTTGGTTGGTTGTCTTGTTTACCTTACTGTGACCTGCCCCTCTTTTATACTGTGCACATTTTTAGCCAGTTTGTCTCTACTCCTCGTTCCACCTACTGGGCTGCCTTGTTACATGCTTTTCGATACATTCGGCGTACCTTGTTGCAATGCTTATTATTGTTTTCCTCTTCGGATTTGACTCTTCATGCCTATGCTGATGCTAATTGGGCTGGTGATATCTCTGATCATAAGTGTACCTCTGGTCTTTATGTTTTTCTTGGAGATTCTTTCATTTCTTGTAAAAGTAAGAAACATTTTGTGGTTGCTCGCTCCACCGCTGAAGTTGAATATCGTGCCATGGCTCATGCTACTTCTGAAGTGGTTTGGCTTTGTTGGCTTCTTTCAGATATGGGAGTTTCTTTGTCTTCCTCAACTTCTTTATATTGTGACAATCAAAGTGTTGTTCAGATTGCCCATAATTCGGTTTTTCATGAGCATACGAAGCACATTGAGATAGATTGTCATTTTGTTCGGCTACATCTTCAATTTGGCACTTTTACTCTCCCTTTTGTTCCCTCCTCTATCCAGTTATTTGATTTCTTTAAGAAGACTCACACTACTGCGTGCTTTCATTTTCTTCTTAGCAAACTTTCGACGCTCTCGGCCCTCTAATTCTCAGTTTGAGGGCGCTTTGAAATATGTTATGTTTGTGGTCTTGTTATTTAGTTTAGTGATGAAGTGTAGTTTAGTCTTATTATATGTAATTAGGCTTTTAGGGTTTTGGCTATTTTCCTATTTATATTGTACTTCAATTTTGGTTATTATTCATTCAATACATACATATATTTTGCTCTCTTCTTTGTATTATGGTTCACCTTCCATATTCATCACTCGATAGTCAACCTATATGCCAAATCTAGACACTTGGCACATGCTTGTCTACGGAAATCACCAACACACTAAATCCTGTAACATCTATGGGTTAACCTGACAAAGTCTTTAATGTTATTTATTTATTTTTTCTTTTTTCTTGTGTGTGTGTGTGTGTGTGTGTGGGGTAGGTTACTTAATGTTAAACTTATTTTGCAGGTCTTGGATGAATGTCTTCGTGCAATATCTGGATTTAAAGGAACTGAAGATCTTTTTGATGATAAATTGTTTGATACCCCATTTACATCCGATTACACGAGGATAAAGAAAATTTCGTCAGCTCCATCATATGGATCAGAGACCCTAGCTGTTACCAAGGATGAACCGGAAGGATATAGATTGGGGAGTGAGCAGTGGTCTGAGGCAATTGAGAAGCATATGCCTCTGGTTCTGCGGCATTCTTCTGCCATGGTTTGTTAAAGCAACTGAAAATTAGTAGTATCTTTGTTCTTGAAAGTAATGTTTTTATCATATTGAATGCCCAAGTTTCTCCCAGTCAATATTTTTTGTCCTCTTGCTCACTTTTTTTCTTTGTCATAATATGTTCATAAACAATTGAAAGCATTTACTTGCAGTTCATATATATCTGTCTCTGAATTGCTTGTTCCCTTTGAGCAATAGGAAGTATCTCGACCAATTCAGTATGCCATAGTTACTAGTATGCTCCTCTTTCTAGTTCAGTATTATGTTTGTCTATCGTAAAGCTATAGAATCTTTTTGTTGCAAAGAAATATGATCGATAGAAATTATCCCTCTGGGTTGAAATGGATGCTGTCAATTTTTTTTTGAAAGTATGCGAAAGAAGTTTCACAATTGTTGGTTTCATCTAATTCAGATAGCCCAGATGATATCAGAATGAGTAGAGTTAGGTAAAGATAATGTTGAGCATCACATATTTCATATTTGCAATAGTGTTTGCCTGAGTGTGCATCAGCTGCATACAACTGTCCTCCCTCATTTCCCCACTTTTTCTTTAAGTTATTTATTTATTTTTGATAAGTATCCCTACTCCTTATCCTCAGTTGAATCTAAACACTAACTATAATCTGGTCCCTGTGTAGTGTGAATCTGTGCATTTCATTTCAAGTCAGTGTTCTGAAAATAGAAACCTTCTGACCTTTTTTGGGCATGGCTGTGACATCCACACTGGTGTGGAAGAAAGCTCCAGGATTGAAAACTACCTTGTTTGGCTTTGGCTTCATTGTTTGATTAGTGAATAATTCTATAGATGCTTGATAGGGTGTTTTGCTATTTGATCTATTTAGCAAATTGGTGTAGTTTCATTGTATAAGTGAGTTTTTCTCTATTGCAGTAGTTGGTTGATTAGCAACACACTCTATGTAGCTTCTTTTCTGCATGGTGAACCTTCTGGTTTTGCTTGTATATTTGTTAAGGGTGGAAATTATGATGAAATGTTTAGATGACACTTTTTTTTCCCCTTCCTCCGCCTGCCTTTTTCTCTCGTGTGAATTAGAATGGTTTTACAGTAGTGTTGGTTTCTACAATGTTTGTATGCTGGTTTGTACAGATTATCTTGACCAGTTTTCTTTCTTCTTGCTTCTAATCCCGAGGTGCAACATTTTATATTGCTCCAAATGTGAATTTCAACTCTCACCTTTAGGTTCATGACAGCTTAAGATTAAGCTTTTCAGTGAAAGTTCCTTCCCCTTGCAAATAGAACATTTATCTGTTGTTCTATGTTTAGATAATCCCTTCAATATTGGGATTCTCATATAGATTTATTTCATGTTCCCTGGCTAAGGGTTCATTTGTGGGCTTGAATTATGGAAACTGCAAATCAGTGTCATGTAATTTGAGAATTTTTAGTTTCTATGGTTGGTATTTTGTTTTTGTGCCCACGTCACTCATCTTGCTGTGCATGTTAAAACTTGATCAGGCGTTGGTACTTATTTTATTGGTTTATCATTACTGCAGAGTGGGTTCCTTAGCTAGTTTCTTAGTTTTCCAGCAAGGATTATCCAAAATTTGATCAGACATCATTCTGCTTAGTTCTCTGGTTTTATTTATCGAATTGGTTTACTTCTTCCAAAGGCTGCATAGTTGACTTGATTTGTGTGATGAATGAACATTGGCTATTTCAGTAAGTTTCTTTGCTAGCTGCTGCCACATGCATTTACTGGTTGTCTAGCGGCAATCATGCTTCTTCTATTATCAAACCATCCGTTTGTCAAATGATGCCTAAAATTATTCAATGCTCATATGAAAGCTTCCATTACATGACCTGAACTCATTGTTTATTTTCTTTGGAAGGTGAGGGCTGCATCAGTTACTTGTTTTGCGGGAATAACTTCTTCAGTTTTCTCTTCACTACCAAAGGAGAAGCAGGACTTCATTCTTACTTCCTCTGTAAGTCTTCCAAAAAACAAAAAAAATGTAATATTGTCAGTAAAACAAAGATAACTTCATTTATTCATTTGTCCATTTTACCTGCAACACCTTTGTAGGTCAATGCTGCTCTGAATGATGAGGTTTCTTCAGTCAGATCTGCTGCTTGTCGTGCCATTGGTGTCCTCACATGTTTTCCACAAATTGCTCAGAGGTAATACTAACATATTGTAAACTGTTGAAATCCATTTGGTACTTACCGAATAGACAGAAATTTACGAGGAATTTAAATCATATAGTGCAGAGATCCTTGGTAAATTTATCCATGCTGCTGATATTAACACTCGCGACCCATTGGTCTTGGTAATATTTCTGGTTTCATCTGTATGTGTGTGCAAATGTGAAATTTACCATTCCTGTGCATTTTGAGATTTGTATCT
Organism: Camellia lanceoleosa; assembly: GCA_025200525.1. Lineage (NCBI taxonomy): Eukaryota > Viridiplantae > Streptophyta > Magnoliopsida > Ericales > Theaceae > Camellia > Camellia lanceoleosa. The sequence goes on from CM045759.1 coordinate 158,846,788, forward strand.
TATGCATGTAAATAATTCCTGTTAATAGGTGCGTATTACAGCATCTTGGGCTTTAGCAAATATATGTGACTCTCTTCATCATTGTATTAATGCTGTTACCTCCAAAAGGTGTTCTGTGGGTGAGCTTAAGCTTTATTAGTGTGATTTATCATATATTTCTTTCGTAGAATTGGATTAAGTTATTTGACTATATATTTCTTTGATGTGTTAGATTTGAAGGTGGCCTCCCATTTAATTGTACTCTTAATTGAGTGTTCCTTGCGACTGACAAAGGACGGTGACAAGGTAAGCACATTAAGTTACCATTTTTTTTCTCTCTTCACATTCAGGCATAATGCTTTGCCACCACAAACCAGAATCGTTTATGAAGTACAATTTGGTTTTACTTTCTATTTCTCTCTCTAGCATGCACCTGAATGAATTCCATATAGTGGTCTTCTTTTAGATTTTTAACTTTAAATGTTGTCTCTGATGGTGGTTCAGATAGATGAAAAAATCTCTGTTTTTGTCTTTTTTTATTGAAATTATCTGTTCAAGCTATTGTAGAAAGGGGAGCTGCGGCAGCGTCACTTTAACTACCAAGAAACATGCTGAAATTCGTTGACCTATCACATGTGGCCAACAAATTGGCTCCACCATCATGAGGGATGCACCTCGCCCACTTTGGTGTTCACTCCATCAGCTCTTCGCTATGCACCTTGTCTTCTTGGTGGTTCACTCACCTCATTGAGGTTCAGCTTGATTCCAGATCACACCCAGAGCTATATAGGCTGCCTAAATTTGGAGGAGGAATAAGGGACTCCTAGGGGCCGGTGTGATGAAGAATGGCTATTAAGAAATTCGTGTCAACAATGAGATTGATTCTAAAACCGTATTGTATGAAGAATTGATCCAAAGAGAGATCAAAAATCAAGAAGAATAAGAATTGTGAAAGAACCAAGGGTCAAAACTCTAATCTCATAAAATGGCCACAACCTTGTAACTCTTTCAATATTATTAATTCAAAGCTAACTAAAACTATTACAGAAAAGCCATATATATAGGCAATGTAAAAAACCCTAATTACTGGTTACCTAAAATAGAACACTAACCTAATAAAACTCTAAATTGAATTATATATCATAAATAAATAAAATATGAAATCTCTAATTTCTCCTTTATCCCATGCTTTTCTGTTCCCTATCATTTCTGCCCGTTATGAAGATAAAAGTACTCCATAATATAAAGCTTGTGCTGGAGAAAACCCATATAACATGTGAACGATGAAGTACTTCCTCAAGCCAAATAATAATACTAGAAATCTACAATCTAAGGAAGATGCAGTGATGAGCAACAAACTGATGTCCACAAAATGTCTGGGGTCGGAGAAATAAAAGACCCTGTGCTGGCGGTGGAACAAGGATTGCTCCTGTACAAGTATGAAAAAACATAGCAAGAGCTCTAAGGTGCCCAGCTAAGATAACATATCATCCGGTTGGAAAATTGGACCAATATTAATATTCAATGATAAACCAGTGAAACATGCATTTGGTCGAGATACAAGAAAGGCTAGAGCATGTTCATGAAATGTTAATGTGTAACAATATGTGGCTGGAGGAGCTTGAGACAGAGGAGAAACAACGATGCCTTGACTATGAAAATATTCAATAAAATTCATAAGAGAACTTGTGATAATCGGAAGAGAGTCATGGAAAGACTTAGAATTAACAGATGGAGGAGAGGAATGATCAACAAGACTAACTGTATTCTCTACATTACACAAAGACTTAGGAGTGACTGACTCAGGAGAAGCAAACTCTAGAGTTGGACTGTTGAGTGCATGCAGAGTTGTTTGAGGCAAAGTAGAGTCCAAAGGAGAAGGTTTAACATTTGGCTCAGGTTCTTTATTCACTTTATGATGTTGAAAAGACGAATAAAAAATATGGCTATCATTCAAGTAGTTATAATATTTATAAATAGATTTAATGTGTTGATCACTAGATGAAGTGTCCACATTTTTCTAGGGTTCACTCACTTTGGCTCAAAGGGGACAGATGTGGATCACCCAGGATAGGAGAGGAAGACCTAACAGTTCCCTTTTCGGAGGGATCTCACATTTATTAGGTTCTAAAGTTGAGGGTTTGCATTTAGGTCTTATATGTTTTGCAGTAGGTTTAGCTGATGACAACTTTAGTTTCTAGTGATGATCCTTAAAATATAGGTGTTCTTCCTTACAAAGTACCGGGCATCTACATCATAAATCCAAGGATGACCGAGGAGCACATGACCTAAATTCATGGGTAGGACATTGCACACAATTTATGCTGAAAAACACCCAATTGAATGGGCACTAGACAATACCAAAAAACAAGCAAATATGTTTTATTTATCCATGCAATCTTATATGGCTGAGGATGAGGTTTGGGCTTAAGTTTGAACCTAGTGACGGTGGACTTGGATACTACATTAATGGAACTAACTCCATCAATGAGAAGCTAACAAATTTCATCGTCACACTTAATAAAAGTATGAAAGGTATTTGAACGTTGTGAAGCCTCAATATCAGAAGGGGTGGGGATAATATATCACATCACATTAATGCAAGCATAAGGAATCTCTACATTTTCCTCAAAACTCTAAGAGACTCATGGTGGTAGACATTCAAATGGACTCGAGTTTAATCAAATAATGGACCTCTTACAAATTTTACAAACTCCAATCAATAAAAATATTAAAAACAATTTTCTAACGGAAGTACGCATACCTTTTTCGAAGTCCAAGTTGCCATTTGATGCTCCAAGATATGTGAAATGGGATTTAAAATAAAAATTCATAGTCTCCAATTGGTTCCCAAGTTTATTTATTTATTTATTTTTATTTTTTTGGATGAGTGAGAATTGGTTCACAACAAAGTTGTTAATCCCGTACTGGGCAAGGTACCGTTTTCCCATTGGTACGGTATGTACTAGTACCGGTATGTTTCCAGATACCGTTTTGGATTTAGCGCAAAAATATATATATATATATATATATTTATAACAAGTATTGTCTATTACCAAATAATTTAAGCATACAATATCATGAAACACAAATTTATATACTTCAAAGCATTTCCATGTCTACTACATCAACAACACAAGTTTAAAAAAAATCAGAACGTTGAATTTTAGGTTAAAAGAATAATTATACAATTTCAAAGAGGTTTTGTTTTGTACAATGCATCTTGACAATTAACCCAATAATGAATTTCAATATATAAAGTCCAAAGAAATGCTATAACCCTCCGATGTTTGTTAATAGCATCATTAACTCATCCAAGATAAAACAAAATATAAAGCAAAAAATATTTACAACAATGTTTGTTTAAGGCATTTTATCAAATATCTAGTAGACATAATGACAAGTTAAAGAAGTCCAAGAAACAAATTCCAAACAAACAGTCAGAGATCCAAAGGGCAATTTATATAGAACATTCATAGTCAAACCTAGAAAGAAAGAATCAAAGTATATTCATATCATAGCCGAACTGAACGCACAGATATATATATAGAGAGAACCTTGTGTGGTTTATGAATGTTCAGAGAACAGAAACGAGAACAGTGAGCAAACAACAATCACTCAATTTCAAATCTAAGAAAGCAGTGAGCAAGCAACAGTCTTCAATGGACCTTCCCTGGAGAACTGAAAACGTAGGTCTAGGGCACAGTCACTCTTTAGACAGTAGTTGAAAGAGTAAAGGGTAAAGAAAATAAGGTTTCTTAATTCTAGTACCGGCAAATTTATTCTTTCTGGCCGAAATTTTCTGGAATGAACGAACTGGCAGGAACTGGGCAGTAACTTCGGTGGTATGGAAATATGCCATACAGTTCCCCTTGTTTGATTGCTATGGTAAGTACTGGATGATACCGGCTGGTATGGTACGGTATTAACGACTCTGGTTCACAATTGTGGGGCTACACTGAAAATAGTTGGGTCATTAAAGGGTCAAGTTACTGTGACAATGGGCTGAACAGGTTTGAGCTTTGGCTACTGGGTTGGTTAGTTGGGTAATTAATGAGGGGTTTAATTGGGTTAGTTGGTTATGGGCTTGGGCTGGTATTGGGTATGGATCCAGGAAGCTGGGTCTGCTGGAATTTATAAGGATTGGTTGGGTTTAGATTTGGGCCTAGTTTTTTTGTTTTGTTTTGTTTTTGGGAGGGCTGGCCAGACCTGGGTTATGGGTTTAGATATGCTAGATTGGGTCAATTTGGAGTGGGTCTTGGACTGTTATGGGTGTAGCTTATAAAGCATGGACATGGACATGTGACATGACACAGACACGCGGACACACAAATTTTCAAAAAATGAAGGACATGACTAGGGACATGTTCAATATATATAATTAAATTTATTTATTAATGGCATATAATTATTTAAAAAAAAAAAAACATTTCATTGATTTAACATCATATATATCATTCACAAATAACATAAAAATTGCATTTTATCAATACATAACATGTCATTCCAAGCTACCAACCATCAATTGTTACAAAATGCATAAAAACCAAACCACAAAATGTAAAATTATCCGATGTACCAACAACCATAATCTATTACAAAATCCATGAACATCAGAAAATGTAAACCGAAGTAGAGGAAACTAGTACAACATCTTCACCATCGCCTCCATCTTCTCCTTCATCTGTAAATAGGACCGTCTCCATAGCCGGTTCATCAAGTGAAAGGTTAGCTATGCCAAGCATTCCAATATCATCAAGTGTGTCAAAGTTATCTCCTGCAATGTCCGACATTTTTGTCTCTCCTTGCAAGTATTGGGAGCTCCTCCTTGATAAAACACAGATTGCTATGAATGAACACCAAGTCCTCCACTTGTTGAGGGACCATTTTGTTCTTCTTCACTGAGTGAATAAAGGAGTAAGTACTCCAATTTCTCTCACAACAAGATGAAGAGGTGGGCTGCACAAGTAGTCTCAATGTTAGTTTTTGAAGAGTTGGTGCATATGCATCATATGCACACCACCAAGTATAAGGATCCATGTGCCACCTATTATGAATGGAATCATATTTTCGGAGAATGCTTCAACATAACTGGAAAATTTTCCTAACTTTGTTATCACCTTGGTTCACTCTGTGATATCGTCAGCATACCTCTTAAAATACGTGTTCCTCTCACGTGTCACCTCTTCATCCCTATGTGGAGGAACTCTATTTTGATCCTCATGGAGCCACTCATCAGTATAGTACCTACAATACAAAATAGAAAAAATAATTATTTCAAGAAAGACTAGATAAGTCCATTAAAATAAAATATTTAAAACAAATTTAAATGTGGTACCTACTTTGGATTCAATGAATGTGCCATACAATGGAGAGGAGTATTTTTCTTATTCCAACAATGAGAATTTGATGCACCACATTGTAAAATGTAGATTCCTCATCTAGTCTTTTCCCTTCATGTATATATTATCATCTTCACTTTCTCTATCATTGTGTCCCACATATCACATACCAAGTGAAGACAAGGCTTGTCTGTATCACAAGCCCTAAGCATGTCATATATAGGACCTGTGAAGGAAAGAATATAATCAATGTAGTCCCACCACATATCATCCAAAATCTTTTCTTTTACAAATTTGCCTTCCCAACATCATCCTCTCTATAACAATTCCACTTGTCACTAATCACTATTGCTTGAAGATCATGTTTTATAAGCTTCAACCTCTTGAGAATAACAATTGTGGAGGAAAATCGTGTTTCGGCAACCAAAAGCAACTTCAACTGCACAAATTCACTGTATATAGCCAATCGTATTTGAGTGATTAGAGATAAAATTCTTAGTCATCAAACCATCTTCGGTAATATCACTAATCCAACTACACTCTTCATATGTCACTTCATTGCTCTCAATGTTCTTTGCAGCATATATTTTTCAAATCTAGATTTAATGTGTGCACCACACAAGGAGTCCATAGAATATGAGGGAATTGAGCTTCATGAGTTGTCCAACTACCTTACAATTAGGAGCATTATCAGTGATGACTTGAACAACATTACTTGCCCCAACCTCATTAATCACTTATTTCATCAAATTTGCAATGAAATATTTGTCTTTAGTTTCTCCAGAACAATCAACTGCCTTAATGAACATAGGCCCACTTTCACTCACTGCCATAAAATTAATCAAAGGCCTCCTTTGAGAATCACTCCAACCATTAGTAACAATGCTCAACCCTTTTTCCTTCCATGTGCCCCTAATTGGTTGCAACAATCTATAAATATTTGCCCTCTCCTTTTGAAGCAATGTGGTTCTTAACAAATTATAACCGGGAGGCAAATATCTAGAAATATTATAGCAAATGAGTAAGAGCTAACATAGTAAGGATTCCTAGCAATTTCAAAATGCAATTGCTCTCTATCCTTCATGTTTAATGCTTTCTCAATAGAAGTCCCACTTCAGTTCCAGGCCCACTCCCACTCCCACTCCCACATGTTCTCCTATTCTTTGATTCATAAGCATAACTACTACCCACTGATACACTAGGAGGAAATGGTACATTCTTGGGATGAGCATTTTTAATTCTCAGTTCAGCAACATCATTCTCATTTTTCATTTGTGAAAGTTTTTGACGTGTAACTTTCTTACAAGCACCAACTCTCTTTCCTGGGAGTTTTACCAGGTGTGCCCTTACTCTTGTATATGAATCTTTGAAAGTATTATTACAAAAATTTCATTGTAATTGATAATTTCCTTATCCTTCCCTAGGTTTTGCTAATTTAGTTATATACTTCCATAATAGTTTATTCTCATCAAAATCGTCATTAGGTATGTCATTAGAACTACCACCCGTAGTAGTCATTGTTTTAGAATTAAAAATTGGTTCCTATAATAAAATTAATAAACACATCATTAAAATTAACAAAACTAATTAGCAAAAAAAAAAATATATATACTTAAATAAAAGAGGCAGAGAGAGAGAGAGAGAAAAGAAAAAAAATAAAATAAAATCGAAGAAAAAAAAAATAGAAGAGAGAGATAGAAAGGTGTAACAATCAGCATACAAAAGGGAAAAAAAAAAAAAAACAAAAAAGAAAAGAAAAGTTGAATAGTGGGAAAGAAGAGAGAGAGAGCGACTGAGAGAGAAGATCGAAGAAGAAGTAGAAGAAGAAGATCAAAGTTGTACCTTGGATGACAGCAAGATCAACAAGCAGCGATGAGCGACCAGTAATGAGCGACCAGGTGTGCCCGACGAGCCTTTCTCTCAGTCTCTTCTCTTCTCTTTGTTCGATATCTAGGTTAGAACTTGATCCGTTGGCTTTAATTTTTGTTTTTTGCAAATTGACCTCCACTTGAGGAAAAAAGTAGGGAATGAGTTGTATCAAGAAGATTTCTGCTTAGCTCGACCATTCTAAGCTGGAGTGTTAGAACAAGAGATCTAATGAATAGTAACCAAGGAGACTAAGTACTCAGTAAATTTAGTTTTGAAATATTCCCCGCCCAAATCATATCGAAAGATCTTAATATTAGTAGACAATTGGGTGGTAACCATGGATTCAAGGTGCGGTAAATGGAGAAGAAATCAGACGTATAGGTTATGAGGTAGACCCAGGTGGACTGGGTGTAATCATCAACAAAAGAAACATAGTAGACAAAACCTATGTTACTTGGAACATGGATCGTTCCGGTATGTGGAACGGGAATGGGAACGTGGTACGCCATATGCTTTAAAATGTGGTATGATGGGGTTTGACTTGTATATATTGTACTTAAGAATTTAAGATACTTCTAGAGTAATTTTTTTTTTTAATTATGACCTATTTTTTGATTGTCTTGTCATAACTAAACTCACCTTAAATTTTAGTTCATTATATTTGAATTTTTTTCTCCTAAGGTAACATTTAAGGACATATATTGCAAAACAACTTTTGGGATTGCTTTGGATCACTAAATTTACCGTTTTGGAATGAAAGTGTACCATGTTCGGAACGTGCGTACCAATACGTAATTCACTAGGGTATTTGCATTTCTGGGTAACATAGGACAAAACCACCTTTGATGGCAATGGGGAAAGGGCTCCACAAATCAATATGCACAAGAGAAAAAGGGGTAGAAGTAATTGAGGTAGTTTATTAAACGATAAAGCATACATATTAGCACATTGACAACCACTACACCCAAAGATATCACTATTGGCTACTTTACCCAACACCCTAGATTGAGCCAATGATTTTGAACGCTCACCAAACAAATAACCTAACCTAGCATGCCAAAGAAAAAAAAAGGCTTGAATTGTGATCTAAACAAATTGAAGAGGGAGTTGCTAAAGATGACAAAATAAGGATATGAAGACTTACCACCACATAGAGATCTCCAATTCTACGCTTGATTCCAATTTTCTTCTTGGATGTCCTATCTTGAATAACACAAGCATAGTAGGAGAAAATAACATCGAAGGCAAATCAACAATTGACTAATATAGAGTAAGCTAACGGACAATCGAGGAACATAAAAAATGTGGTAAAGATAAATGTCATCAGGGTCTGCAAATAATTTAACTACTTACGCATAGACTATATATCAGATGGAGGAGGGGGAGCAGGTGCGGAAATAGCAAAGGTAGTAGGAGGACGAAAACTACTCTGAGCTGGTGGACGGGACACTGAGGAGGTTGAGCAGGCTGATGACCCTTCTCTGGACATTGATTCTTTCAGTGACCTTTATGATGGCAAAAGACCCACTTATCTCTAGCAAGCAAGACTTCCAATGACCTGCATGAGGTGTGTAGAGGGAGTAGGCAATAGTGGAGATTGCAGAGAAGCAGCAAAAATAGATAGAGAAGCAATATCATTATGAGCAACCTTAAAGCGAACTAATGGCAAAGGTGAACGATAAAGGATTGCACCACGAAGAGACTCAAACTGATCATGAAGTGCCATAAAAAACTAAATAAGCCTTTGGACACTTCTAAGAAAGTGACGTATCCATGTCAGATGTCGACACTCTTTGGATACTTTCTCGACACGTGTTCGATACTCTTCAAAATGTGTCCTATTTTTTAATTTTTTTTAAGGATTCAGACACTCTTTGGACAATTTGAGGACACGTGCCTATTGCTTAAATACATGTGTATCGATTAGACACATGTGAAACTAATTATAAGTTCGAATAAAACAACTAAAGATACAATAATAAAACAAAAACCATATAAATTTATAGGAATTATTGTTATATTGCATTTTTTATTATATTTGAATGATATTCATATATATAACATATAATAAATATATAAAATTATATATTTCAGGCGTGTCCCTCACATGTCGTGTTTTGCATTTTTTGAGAATTGGCATGTCGGTGTGTTCGTGTTGTATCCGTGTCATGTGTCCGTGTTCGTGTCCGTACATCTTAGCATAAGACCTAGTTTATCCTAATACCGTGTCATCTCATTGTAGAATTCTTTAATTGACTTGTCCTGTTGCAGAGCACTTTGAATTGAAATTTCCAACTCATATTGCTTGGCAAAATTTGATTCAAGATACATAGTTTGAAGGTAGTCCCAAACTTTTTGTGCAGCTGGGGATTTGAAAAAATTCATATTGGTATTGAGTTCCACAGAATTGTGCAACCAAGCTATGAAACACAGACACGGACATGGACAGTTGATTTCAAAAAAATGGGGATACGGACACAACGGGGGATAAGACAAATTATTATTATTTTTATTATATATATTTGCTATGTAGATTAATATTATATTACCTTACATTAATTCAATATATATATATATATAAACCACTATATTTAAACAAATTAATAGATTATCCATATTTGAACGCACGTGTCTCCGCCATCTCTCTTGCCAAAAAAAAAAAAAAATCAAATGGCGTGTCCTTGTGTCCCTGTTGTGTCCCCTACAAAAAATAATAAAATTAAGGAGACACGCCATTTGGCGTGTCCCATATGTGTCCTCGGCGTATCCGCGTGTCGAACATTGCTACGACACCTATTTTGAAGTGTTCGTACTTCATAGCAACCAGGTGAGGACTTGGGCATTTTTGTATCCCATTTCGAAATGGCTGTAGCAAAACCCTCAATGTTACTATTAGTTGGTTGGGGTGTTAAACCTGTCAAATAACCCACACGACCATGAACAAGACCAAGAACAAAATTTCTAAACACAGTTGACCATTGAGTAATTGTGCCTATTTAAGTGGATGTTAATTGCTTGAACATTATCCTTAGACATGACTTAAGAACAGGGAAACAAATAGGATTATAGGTAAAGTAGTGGGTCTTTATCAAAATTTTTCAGTCAAGTTTATACTGCTACCAACAACAATTCAATATAAAATATGCCACAAACCAAACACAACCGAACAACCTGGATACAATCGCAAATTTAAGAGAGAAGGGAACAAACCAGTGACGGAAGGAGGAAGACAGCGATGGCAAACCAGAGTTGACAAACCAAAGTCAGCAAAATCACGAACAGCGAACAAAGAACCAGAGACGACAGAATCATGATGGCAATGGTTTCAAATTGTATTTTTTAATTTTTCTACTGTGATGGTTAGGTGGTGGTGACTATAGTGCCAATGGTTTTGCAGCGATAATATTGTTGAGGTAACAGGGATAGTGGCGGTTGTGTAATGATGACGATGGTTATGGCAATAGTGACAATAGTTGTAGATGTGAAGTGTTGTGGTAATTGTATTGTGGTAGAGTGATGGTGGTAATGGCAATGGCAACTGTAATGGTTATAGTGAAATGACGATGGTGTCCTATGTTATCAGAATCTTACAATTCGCGGTTCGATTTGCAATTTTTACAATATTTATACGAATCTATTGTTGAATTTATTTTGGAAGTGAATCTCTAGTGAATTGTACGATTCACAATCGATTCACGATTCGATTCACCTTTTACGATTCATGCAATTTTTGAAACTATCATGTCTGACATATTTCGATTATATTTTTCATCATATTTTTTAGTTAACATGACATAATGCAATTTCTAATAGTGTTTAGTACAAAAATTAAACAATATATATGCATGATTTGTTAATTATTTTGGAGTCCAAGTAGTTTTTAATAAGATCCAATCAGATTTAAGTCAAACCCAACATTTTTTAGCCTTTTCTTCTCATTTTTTTTTTCCTTAAAAAAATCATAATGTATATTCTAAAGATGTTTAAGATTAAAGTAACTTGCAATATGAATTATTTATTGTTATTTTATTGAAATAAATG